>JARQOC010000002.1:137806996-138047152 GCA_033576535.1 Allobates femoralis
TGTGCATGTGTATATATATTTTGTAGAGAGAGAGACTGAGGGTGAGAGGGTCTGTGAGTTTTGTGTAATGCTGGGACCTGGGTGACGCAGTAAACTTCACCTGAGGTCAGAGTTAATCCTCGTCACTCTATCTGACCTCAGGTGATCTACACTGATGTCACCCTGTTCACATCGGTAACAGAAAACTCACTCTATGTGGGTCACGCTGTGAAGTGGGAAGTTTCACATGAGGTCAGAGAAACACATTGCTTTATCCGACCTCAGGTGACACAGACCATGAACTCTCCCCCTTCACTGCACGAGCCTTCAAATATAATTTTTAGGGAATCTTCACTAACGGACGGACCTCTACCAGGATCCTGGATGGGTATGTGGGAGTAATAAAGATGGAGTCAAAATACGTGTTTGTGTTTTTTGTTGTAATAAAAAATGTTTTCTCGGTGTTGTGTCTTCTTTACTACTAAATAGAGATTCATAATGGCCGTGTCTAACATTGGCATGACATTATAAATCTCGGGCTTAGTGCCAGCTGCTAAAAGAAAGGTGGCATTAACCCCTTATTACCCAGTCTGCCACCGCCACAGGGCAGCTGGAAGAGCTGGGTACAGCTCCAGAATATTGCGCTTCTATAAATGCGCAATTTTCTGGGGCGGCTGCGAGCTGCAATTCTCAGCGGGGGTGGCCCAGAATGCTTGGGCCTCCCTACGCTGGGGATTCCAGCCCTCAGCTGCCTAGTTGTACCTGGCTGGCAAAGAAAAATGCGGCGAAGCCCCACGCCGTTTTTTTTCTTGTCAGCCAGGTACACCTAGGTAGTTGGGGGTGGATGGCAGCTCCTAGCTGCCTAGTTGTACCTGGCTGGCAAAGAAAAATGTGGCGAAGCCCCACGCCGTTTTTTTTCTTGCCAGCCAGGTAGACCTAGACAGCTGTGGGCTGCCATCCACCCCCTACTACCTAGGTGTACCTGGCTTGCATGAAAAAACGGCATCTGCGTTCACCACATTTTTCTTTGCCAGCCAGGTTTAACTAAGTCAGCTGGGGGTGGATGGCAGCTCCCAGCTGCCTAGTTGTACCTGGCTGGCAAAGAAAAATGTGGCGAAGCCCCATGCCGTTTTTTTTCTTGTCAGCCAGGTACACCTAGGTAGTTGGGGGTGAATGGCAGCTACCAGCGACCTAGTTGTACCTGGCTAGTAAAGGAAAATACAGCAAAGCCACATGCCATTTTTTTCTTGCCAGCCACATACAACTAGTCAGCTGGGAGCTGCCATCCACCCCCAACTACCTAGGTGTTTCCTGGCTGGCAAGAAAAAAAACGGCATGGGGCTTCGCCGCATTTTTCTTTGCCAGCCAGGTACAACTAGGCAGCTGGGAGCTGCCATCCACCCCCAGCTGACTTAGTTAAACCTGGCTGGCAAAGAAAAATGTGGTGAAGACATGCCGTTTTTTCATGCAAGCCAGGTACACCTAGGTAGTAGGGGGTGGATGGCAGCCCACAGCTGTCTAGGTCTACCTGGCTGGCAAGAAAAAAAACGGCGTGGGGCTTCGCCACATTTTTCTTTGCCAGCCAGGTACAACTAGGCAGCTAGGAGCTGCCATCCACCCCCAACTACCTAGGTGTACCTGGCTGACAAGAAAAAAAACGGCGTGGGGCTTCGCCGCATTTTTCTTTGCCAGCCAGGTACAACTAGGCAGCTGAGGACTGGAATCCCCAGCGTAGGGAAGCCCAAGCGTTCTGGGCCACCCCCGCTGAGAATTGCAGCTCGCAGCCGCCCCAGAAAATTGCGCATTTATAGAAGCGCAATATTCTGGAGCTGTACCCAGCTCTTCCAGCTGCCCTGTGGCGGTGGCAGACTGGGTAATAAGGGGTTAATGCCACCTTTCTTTTAGCAGCTGGCACTAAGCCCGAGATTTATAATGTCATGCCAATGTTAGACACGGCCATTATGAATCTCTATTTAGTAGTAAAGAATACACAACACCGAGAAAATTTTTTTTATTACAACAAAAAACACAAACACGTATTTTGACTCCATCTTTATTACTCCCACATACCCATCCAGGATCCTGGTAGAGGTCCGTCCGTTAGTGAAGATTCCCTAAAAATTATATTTGAAGGCTCGTGCAGTGAAGGGGGAGAGTTCATGGTCTGTGTCACCTGAGGTCGGATAAAGCAATGTGTTTCTCTGACCTCATGTGAAACTTCCCACTTCACAGCGTGACCCACATAGAGTGAGTTTTCTGTTACCGATGTGAACAGGGTGACATCAGTGTAGATCACCTGAGGTCAGATAGAGTGACGAGGATTAACTCTGACCTCAGGTGAAGTTTACTGCGTCACCCAGGTCCCAGCATTACACAAAACTCACAGACCCTCTCACCCTCAGTCTCTCTCTCTACAAAATATATAGACACATGCACACACACACACAAGTATGTATACACACACATGCACACACACACACACGTATGTATACACACACATGCACGCACACACACACACGTATGTATACACACACATGCACGCACACACACACACACATATGCACGCACACACACACACGTAAGTATACACACACATGCACGCACACACACACACGTAAGTATACACATGCACACACACACACGTAAGTATACACATGCACACACACACACACGTATGTATACACACACATGCACACACACACGTAAGTATACACATGCACACACACACACGTAAGTATACACATGCACACACACACACGTATGTATACACACACATGCACACACACACACGTAAGTATACACACACATGCACACACACACGTAAGTATACACATGCACACACACACACGTATGTATACACACACATGCACACACACACACGTAAGTATACACACACATGCACACACACACACGTAAGTATACACATGCACACACACACACGTATGTATACACACGCACACACACACACACGTAAGTATACACACACATGCACACACACACGTAAGTATATACACACACACACGTATGTATACACACGCACACACACACACACGTAAGTATACACACACATGCACACACACACGTATGTATACACAATGCACACACACACGTAAGTATACACACACATGCACACACACACACGTATGTATACACACACATGCACACACACACACGTAAGTATACACATGCACACACACGCACACACACACACGTATGTATACACAAAGCACACACACCGTAAGTATACACATGCACACACACACGTAAGTATACACATGCACACACACACGTATGTATACACAGCACACACACACACACGTATGTATACACACGCACACACACACACACGTAAGTATACACATGCACACACACACACGTATGTATACACACACATGCACACACACGTAAGTATACACATGCCACACACACGTAAGTATACACATGCACACACACACACGTAAGTATACACATGCACACACACACACGTATGTATACACACACATGCACACACACACACGTAAGTATACACACACATGCACACACACACACGTAAGTATACACATGCACACACACACACGTATGTATACACCCACCACACACACACACACGTAAGTATACACACACATGCACACACACACGTAAGTATACACACACACACACGTATGTATACACACGCACACACACACACACACGTAAGTATACACACACATGCACACACACACATATGTATACACATGCACACACACACGTAAGTATACACACACATGCACACACACACACGTATGTATACACACACATGCACACACACACATGTAAGTATACACACACATGCACACACACACACGTAAGTATACACATGCACACACACACACGTATGTATACACACGCACACACACACACACGTAAGTATACACACACATGCACACACACACGTAAGTATACACACACACACACGTATGTATACACACGCACACACACACGTAAGTATACACACACATGCACACACACACACACGTATGTATACACATGCACACACACACGTAAGTATACACACACATGCACACACACACACGTAAGTATACACACACATGCACACACACACACGTATGTATACACACGCACACACACACAGACGTATGTATACACACACACACACAATCTAACTATATATATGTGCATATATATATATATATATACATATATATATATAGATGCACATATGAAATGTGCCTAATCAAAGTGAATGTATATATGTGTGTGTGTAATCCATATGTACATGTGGATTACACACACATATATATGTGCTGGTTTGGGAGGGAGGGGGCCGCCGATACTCACCTTCCGAAGACACCGATCGTTGCCTAGCGACGCCGGGACTCGGCTTCACCGGGCGCACTACGCATGCGCGGACCCGGAAATGACGCGGTCTCCGGCCGACGCGTCATGAAGAGCGGGGCGGGATGATTCCACTGGGCTCCCCGCTCTTCAAATCCACAATGCCGCCCATTAGGGCGTTAGGAAGGGAGCGAGGCGGGGGAGCGCGACTCTGGGGACCCCGCCCTGCAGACAAGAGCCGACAGGAACGCCCCACAGACGGAGAAATTGTAAGTTTATAAAGTGTTTTATTCACCTTATATATAGCCATATTAGGTCAGGCAGGGATGGTTAGGGAGCTAGTTAGGGTCTGTAGGGGCAGGTAGTGATAGTTTAGGGGCCATAGATTAGGTGACAGGTTCCCTTTAAGCTCATAAAGATCTGGAAATTGACTCAAAGGGCCACTTAATATGGTGGTTATGGTGGTCTCCTCAAAGAGCCACCCCATGGCTAGGTCCTTCCCTGGAGGGATACCTGGCTAGTCCTGTGTTGAGATTCCTAAACGAGGCTCCACAGACTTTATTTGCATATTCATAGATAAGAGATAACACAGAAATGAAGACCCAGAAAAACAGAAGTGTGGTTATCACCTGATGGAAATGAATGTAGGCGTACGGAAGAAGGGTGCGCCACAGGATGGAATGCACACTGCCCGAAGATATAGATGTGTGCATTCAAGTGTGGAGCACAAGCTGTCAGGTGCCACACCACATGATACAAGAATGTCATCTAATTTGATTATGTATTAGAGAGAATGCATTCTACAGAATGGAATGGCATTGGCACTGGAGGTTGGTATGTTTAATTATTTTTAAAGGGGAAACATAAGGTTGCTCAAGTATTAGGACAACCCCTTTAAAATTGAAAAAGAAGCAGTGAGAGAAAATTACTCACCATTTGAATTTAATGATGTCCAAACGGTATGACTTTTGGAGGTATTAATTGTGAATTCAGTTACTGTAACAGTAAAACAATAGATTGATTTAACCTCTGAAATATGTAAAGCTTATGTAAATTTAGTATATACCTGTAATCACGTTATTCATCCTATTGTTGCTGTGCTTCTGCAGAAATCTATACCTTCACCACAATGCTATATGCAAAGGGTAATGTGATTTCAGATTTTTTTTTAGCAGGAATCATAGCTACAATCTCCATTACACAGTTGGCAAAATGTTAAAAAAGTATATATCCAGCTTACAAACTCCATACTTTCTGGAGGTTTGTTCATGACTTACATTTGTATGCAAGTTGGAACAGGTACAGAGTCGACAAACAGTTGAAAGAAAAAAAATCATTGTTCACCTGTTCTGTCACCCCACCACTTGCCGTCCTCTGTCCAGTCCTTTTCTTTCTGCCATCACGCATCACATCTCCATCTTAACTATAGGCCAGGACTTTCTAGCCAAGATCAGGCCACAGAGGTCACTGCATATCTTAAGATCATGGCGAACATCACTTCTGACCTTACAACATGCAACAACCAACAAAACTTGGACACGGCAGGAAGTTCTGGCCTACAGTATTAACTCCAAATAGAATGTGACAGGATGGATATTCTCTAGGTGAGTTCACCTACGCTGATTTAACCCAATAAGGCCTATAGCAATGTGTAAAGCTAATTCTACTTTAGCTAGCTTGAACAAATTATTTTAATAGTGGTAGCAAAATAAACTTTCGTTGGGATGCACCAAGAGGTTGAGGTTTTCTGTGCAAAATGTTGACATGTACTGTAATGTAGAAAAGTTCTAAAAAAGCAGGACTAAACCCTTGCCCAAGACCCTAACAATCAATATATACAAGTAATGCTAGTACATCCAAAAAACTGTCTCAGAGCTAAATTTCTTAAACCCCTTTATTGGTGGAAATTGCTGACAAAACATTGCAAAAAAGGGAATTTTAAAACACTGTGGCATCATAGGGCTTCCTAAATCTCTGTGAATCAGCAGGTGATGAAAGAGGGAGTATACGTATGGCTCAGTTAATTACTTAAATCAGCCTTTGCTACTACATCAGAAAAGATGACTCATTTAGCAAATATACTGGCTTAGATAATACACAGCCAGCCTCCTTTATGAACATCAGGGATACAGGCAACCATAAAAAGCTATTTGCTTATGTCAGTCTGACAGTTATATTGAACTCCTTACAAAACTGAACCAGGCCAACTGTGCAGAATTCAGAACTAAAGTACTCTGACATTTTTTGTGAATTTACATTTAGATAACTCGTACACTACGGTTCAAACGGTCAGAGTCACCCAATTTTGTGTTTTCCATCGCAGGATGGAGTTTGTTTCCAGCATCTTGGGATCAGTCTCCTAGCAGCTGTAAAGAAGTGTCGGAGCAGGCCGCGTTTGAAACCAGAAATCGAGTCACTCGAAAGATTCAGGAGGGTCATTCTGGGGTTGGAGAAATCTGGCTTGATGTAACCAGATTATAAAGGTGAAATACCAGACGCCAAAAGCGTTGTATGAGGGGCAAGACCACCACATATGCAAATATGTTCATCTGTCCACTTGACATCTCCAACACTCGGCTGAAGCTGAAGGAAATATAGCCTGAATCTCCGCAGGGCATCTGTACCACCTCGCCACCACCTTGTAGTTTCGTTCTTGGGATATGGCATTAAGTGATGCCTTCTTTGTAAATAAAATGATTTTATCTCTCTCAATTGAGGAGAACGTCTTATGGAGTTCTTTCTCCCATTTGCTCACGAAAGTAGGAAACCGACTCATTGAGGCGGATGATCTATCTTGGAGTATTTTGTAAAGTGTGGAGATAGTGTGGGATGGGGGGTTCTCATCCAGACACATTCTTTCAAAGGGAAACAGTAAGCGGAAAATATTCATGCGAGTCTAATGGGGCCGAAACATTGGGAAATAGGTTGCTGAGTGAGCGAACACCTGAGGAGGTTACAAAGTGGAATAGGGTCAGATAAGAGTCTTTGGATTTGTTCAGGAATGAGGTTTGGCGCGAGTCCAATGGGAAGGCCTGGTCACCGATTATTGGGGTCAAGGGGCCAGGGATCGTTGTCAAACGCATTGAGCTGTTAGTACGTTTAATGAATAATTGTAAATTCCGTGTTATGTGAAGGAGCTTCCCATCTTCCGAGGAACCAGGACACCAGATTTTTGCTAAGGGGTTTGTGGCGCATTGGGAGAATTCCACGCCCACCAATCTTTTGCCTGTGGTTGTGTGAAAGAGATCAAGTATGCAGGTGCCCATGGCAGCATAATGGTACAATTGGGAATCTGGTAACCTGGTCCTGCCATTCTCCACCAGTCTACTGAGAAGTAGATATGAGAGTCATGTGCAGGGGATTCAGCACCAGTATTCACACACCTGTGTTGCCTCCCAGTAGAGCTGGCAGCCTCCTGCTAGGTGCAATTTGACATGGCTACATTTTGGTGAGTTTTTTTTTAAGTTTTATGTCCTATTTCGGTGATTTTCCTGTTATGGGACCATATACATTTGGAGATAATACTTTTGAGTCTTGAGAAAAAGGATACAGGTAAGAGGAGAGGAATTGTTTGGAAAAAGAATAGTAATCGGGGAAGGAGGTCCATGCAGATCACATTAATTCTACCCGACCAAGTGAGCTGTAATTTATGCCATCTAGCCAACTGATTTCAACAGCTCAGCATAGTAAGTACAGAATAGGCGTGAAGGGACAGTGGTTAATTTACTTCCTAGATACTTATGGTAAACAGATTTCCAACCAAAAGGAAATGTTACTCGTAAAAGCGCAACCATGTCTCGCGGGAGGGAGATATTTAAATTTTCAGATTTGCCAGAATTTATTTTAAAGTTGCTTAACTGACCACATAATTGCATCTCTGATATAACGTTGGGAAAACTAATTAGGGGTTGAGTTATATATAGAATTAGATAGTCTGCATATAGAGCTAATTTATGTTCACCCGAGGAGGTTGTAATGCCATGGACGGCCGGGTTGCTCCTAAGTGCGATAGCCAGGGACTCCATTGTAAGAATGTATTGGATCTGAGACAAGAGACGTATATTGAAGGGATCAAAGAGGGATCCGTTTATTCTAATGAGAGCGGAGGGAAGTGTATATAATGCGCCAATTCTACGCATCATTACCTCTCTAAGGTCCAAGGTCTCTAGTACGAGGAACATAAAGTCCCAGCGCAAACTGTCAAATTCTTTTTCAGCGTCTATTGACAGGATGCACATGGGAACCCCCTTTGCCTGGCATTATCGATCAAGGCTATTGAATGGATGGTATTGTCGCGACCGCAACGAATCCAACTTGGTCCGGCCTAACCACATCGGAAAGATAAGTATGTAACCTATTGGCAATTAATTTGGCATATAACTCCTATGTCCAAATTTATTAATGAAATTGGACGATAGCTGCCACAGCTGGCCGGGTCTTTGCTCTGTTTGGGAATGATGACAATGTGGGCCATGAGAGCTTGTCGGGGGGAAGGAGCCTCCCGCAGAAACATGGTTAAAAAAACCCAGGGCACTGGATTTAATAGCTTGGAGAGAGTTTTCTAAAAGCCAGTTGAGTAAATGTCAGGTCCTGGGCTTTTGCCTGTTTTCATTTCCTTCACAGAATCTGTTAGTTCTTCTATTGTGAAATCAGAGAGCGGGTTCTGGTAAAGGAGATAGTTTATGTTTCTGAAGGAAAGATAGGGTCTTTTCTCTTAATTGGGGTTTAGGTACATTGTAGAAATGACCTTTGATCTTACAGTGCCTACAAGTAGTATTCAACCCCCTGCAGATTTAGCTGGTTGACACATGCGGAATTAACTTGGCATTGTGACATTTGGACTGTAGATCAGCCTGGAAGTGGGAAATGCACTGCAGCCAAAAATAATTTTTTTTTTTTTTTTAAAGCGTTAAAAGTTAATTCAGAGGGTCATTTATTATTCAACCCCTCAAACCACCAGCATTCTGTTTGGTCCCCCTAAAGTATTAAGAAGTAGTTTAGGCACAAAGAACAATGAGCTTCACATGTGTGGATTAATTATCTCTTTTGCCAGCCTTTTCTGACTATTTAAGACCCTCCCCAAACTTGTGAACAGCACCCATACATGGTCAACATGGGAAAGACAAAGGAGCATTTCAAGGCCATCAGAGACAAGATTGTGGTGGATCACAAGGCTGGCAAGGGGTACAAAACCCTTTCCAAGGAGTTGGGCCTACCTGTCTCCACTGTTGGGAGCATCATCCGGAAGTGGAAGGCTTATGAAACTACTGTTAGCCTTCCACGGCCTGGACAGCCTTTGAAAGATTCCTCCCGTGCCGAGGCCAGGCTTGTCCGAAGAGTCAAGGCTAACCCAAGGACAACAAGGAAGGAGCTCCGGGAAGATCTCATGGCAGTGGGGACATTGGTTTCAGTCAATACCATAAGTAACGTACTCCACCACAGTGGTCTCCGTTCTAGACGAGCCCGTAAGGTACCTTTACTTTCAAAGCGTCATGTCAAGGCTCGTCTACAGTTTGCTCATGATCACTTGGAGGACTCTGAGACAGACTGGTTCAAGGTTCTATGGTCTGATGAGACCAAGATCGAGATTTTTGGTGCCAACCACACACGCGACGTTTGGAGACTGAATGGCACTGCATACGACCCCAAGAATACCATCCCTACAGTCAAGCATGGTGGTGGCAGCATCATGCTGTGGGGATGTTTCTCAGCCAAGGGGCCTGGCCATCTGGTCCGCATCCATGGGAAGATGGATAGCACGGCCTACCTGGAGATTTTGGCCAAGAACCTCCGCTCCTCCATCAAGGATCTTAACCCCTTCCCGACATAGGACGTTGTACAACGTCCTATGTTTCTGCCCGTTCCCGACACAGGACGTTGTATAACGTCCTGGCAGATTTGAGCTGCTGCAGCTCCTGTGAGTGGGGTCGCTCAGGTGTCGCAGATGCTGCTGCTCTGTGACAACCTGTAGATGACCCCACAGGGGGTGGAGTAACCCCCCATGCCCAGGACCCCTCCGATCGGCAGTTTAAAAGTGAAACTGCCGATCGGAGGGAATCATAGGGATTCACCCCTCCAGATCTGATTGGAGCTCTCCAATCAGATCTGGAAGGGCGGATCGGCAAGTGCCTACCCCCCCTCAGCCCCCTCCAGCTCCAGGACTGTCCAGGGGCCCCCCATCCCCGTCCCCCCCAGCCCGCCCCCTCTAATATACTGTATCTGCCGGCAGGCTGCACCCGCGTGCGCCTGCCGGCAACACTGCCTGGTCCCCTACTCCAGTGCCCCCCCCAGGCTGCCCCCACCTCCGGGCCCTGTGCCTGGCCCCCCCTCACCTCCTGCGGCGGCCTGCACACTTCGGTGCACCCGCCGCTGCAGCCGCCCTGCCGCCGCTGCTGCTGCGCCTCCTCTGCCCGCCGGTCTGTGGCCCCGCCTCCTCTCCCGGCCTCCTCCTGCTCATCGGTGGAACGAGGGAGGTAAGAATGTATGTATGTATGTATGTATGTATCTATGTATGTATGTTTGTATGAATGAATGAATGAATGAATGAATTGATGGATGGGTGATGGATGGGTGAATGGATAGATGGATGGGGGGTGCATGCGTGGACGTGTGCGTGGACGTGAGCGTACATAAGCGTGCGTGGACGTGTGCGTGCGTAGACGTGTGCATGTGTGGACACGTGTGTGGACGTGTGCGTGCATAGACGTGTGCGTGCATAGACGTGTGCGTGCGTGGATGTGTGCATAGATGGATGTGTGCGTGGATGTGGATGTGCGTGGATGTCAGCGTGCGTGTGTGGATGTGTGCATTCGTGGATATCAGCGTGTGTGCGTGGATGTCAGCGTGCGTGCGTGGATGTGTGCATGTGTGGATGTCAGTGTGCGTGCGCGGATGTCAGCGTGCATGCGTGAATGTCAGCGTGCTTGAATGTCAGCGTGCGTGCGTGGATGCCAGCGCGCGTGAATGTCAGCGTGCGTGCGTGGATGTGCGTGTGTGGATGTGTGCATGCGTGGATGTCAGCGTGCGTGCGTGGATGTGTGCGTGCGTGGATGTCAGCGTGCGTGCGTGATTGTCAGCGTGCATGAATGTCAGCGTGCATGCGTGGATGCGTGCGTGGATGTCAGTGTGCGTGGATGTCAGCGTGCGTGGATGTCAGTGTGCGTGGATGTCAGCATGCGTGTGTGGATGTGTGCGTGCGTGGATGTCAGCGTGCATGCGTGGATGTCAGCGTGCTTGAATGTCAGCATGCGTGCGTGGATGTGTGCGTGCATGGATAAGTGTGTGGATGTGCGTTGATGTGGATGTGCGTGCGTGGATGTGCGTGCGTGGATGTCAGCGTGCGTGCGTGGATATGTGTGTGCGTGGATGTGCGTGCGTGGATTTGGATGTGGGTGCGTGGTTTGTGCGTGCGTGGATGATGGGTGCATAGGTGGATGGATGGGTGCAACAAGGGATCAAGTGTCCTCTTGTTGTAGTCTCTGGGATCATAGTCATGGTGCACTGTATGACAGGTCATTGTCATACAGTGCACCATAACTCTGACCCTAGAGACTGTAGGAAGAGGACACTTCATCCCTTGCTGCAGTCTCTGGATTGACCAGAGGCGATCGAGCGTCGTGGGACCTTCGTTGTGGCCTACGTCGGAGGCGATCGTACGTCGTGGGACCTTCGTTGTGGACTACGTCGGATCTTTATAATAAAGATGGAGTCCGAATTTTGTTTGTGTTTTTTTTTCAAATAAAAAGATTTTTCTCTGTGTGTATTTTCTGACTATTTACCAGACATTCCTAATAGCGGGTCTAACATTGGCCCTATATTATGAATCTTGGGCTTAGTGCCAGCTGCCAATAAAAAGCTGGCATTAACCCCTTTATTACCCAGTTTGCCAATGGCACCAGGGCAACTGGAAGAGTCTGGGTACAGCGCCAGAAAATGGCGCTTCAATGAATGCGCCATTTTCTGGGGCGGCTGCGGGCTGCAATTCGCAGCATGGGGGGCCCAGAACGCTTGGGCCTCTCCATGCTGCGGATTCCAGCCCCCAGCTGCCTAGTTGTACCTGGCTGGACCAAAAATATGGCGGAGCCCCATGTCATTTTTTTTCTAGAATTAGTTCTAGAAGAAAAATAAAAATGGGCTTTGCTGTATTTTTGGTTGCCAGCCAGGTACAATGAGGCAGCTGGGGGTTGCTGGCAGACCGTAGCTGCCAAGTTGTACCTGGCTGGACCAAAAATATGGCGGAGCCCTACGCCATTTTCTTTCTAGAATTAGTCCTAGAAAAAAAATAAAAATGGGCTTCGCTGTATTTAGATGCATAGTGAACACTTTGAACCCCCAGGTGCTTCACAAATTGATCCGTAAAAATGAAAAAAGAAAATTTGTGTGAAAACAAATGTACTTTTTCCTTCTTACGGATCAATTTGTGAAGCACCTGGGGGTTCAAAGTGCTCACTATGCATCTAGATGCATTCCTTGGGGGGTCTAGTTTCCAAAATGAGGTCACTTGTGGGGTAGCTCCAATGTTTAGGTAAACATGGGCTCTCCATACACGACATGGTGTCTGCTAATGATTCCAATAGTTAGCGGACACAATGTCGCGTATGGAGAGCCCCTGTGTGCCTAAACATTGGAGCTCCCCCACAAGTGACCCCATTTTGGAAACTAGACCTCCCAGGGAACGTATCTAGATGGGTTGTGAACATTTTGAACCCCCAGGTGCTTCACAAATTCATCTGTAAAATTGAATAAGTACTTTTTTTTCCATAAAAAATTTCTTTTTTCATTTTTACAGATTATTTTGTGAAGCACCGGGGTGTTCAAAATGCTTGCCACCCACCTAGATAAGTTCCCTGGGGGGTCTAGTTTCCAAAATGGGGTCACTTGTGGGGAGCTCCAATGTTTAGGCACACAGGGGCTGTCCAAACGCGACATGGTGTCTGCTAACAATTGGAGCTAATTTTTCAAATTGTTAGAGGATACCATGTCGTGTTTGGAGAGCCCCTGTGTGCCTAAACATTGGAGCTCCCTCACAAGTGACCCCATTTTGGAAACTAAAGCCCCCAGGGAACTTATCTAGATGGGTGGTGAGCATTTTGAACCCCCAGGTGCTTCACAAATTCATCCGTAAAAATGAAAAAACACTTTTTTTTTCATAAAAAATTTCTTTTTTTCATTTTTACAGATTAATTTGTGAAGCACTAGGGCATTCAAAATGCTCACCATCCATCTAGATAAGTTCCCTGGGGGGGTCTAGTTTCCAAAATGGGGTCACTTGTGGGGGAGCTCCAATGTTTAGGCACCCAGGGGCTCTCCAAATGCAACATGGTGTCCGCTAACAATTTGACTGAAAAATCAGCTCAAATTGTTAGCGGACACCATGTCGCGTTTGGAGAGCCCCTGTGTGCCTACAAATTTGAGCTCCCCCATAAGTGACCCCATTTTGGAAACTAGACCCCCCAGGGAATTTATCTAGATGTGTGGTGAGCATTTTGAACCCCCAGGTGCATCACAAATTCATCCGTAAAAATGAAAAAGTACTTTTTTTTCTACAAAAATTTTCTTTTAGCCTAAATTTTTTCATTTTCAGATGGGGAACAGGATAAAATGGATCCTAAAAATTGTTGGGCAATTTCTCCTGAGTACACCGATACCTCATATGTGGTCATAAACCACTGTTTAGGCACACAGCAGGGCTCAGAAGGGAAGGAGCGCCATTTGACTTTTTGAATGGAAAATTAGCTCCAAAAGTCAAATTGCGCTCCCTCCCTTCTGAGCCCTGCCGTGTGCCCAAACAGTGGTTTATGACTACATATGAGATATCGATGTACTCAGGAGAAATTGCCCAACAATTTTTAGGATCCATTTTATCCTGTTGCCCATGTGAAAATGAAAGAATTGAGGCTAAAAGAACATTTTTTGTGGAAAAATTAAAATGACCATTTTTTCCTTCCAGTTTGTTTTAGTTCCCGTGAAGCACCTGGAGGGTTAATAATCTTCTTGAATGTAGTTTTGAGTAGCTTGAGGGGTGCAGTTTTTGGAATGGTGTCACGTTTGGGTGTTTTCTGTCATGTAAACCCCTCAAAGGGACTTCAAATGTGATGTAGTCACAAAAAAAATGGTTTTGTAAATTTTGCTGGAAAAATGAAAAATTGCTGATGAACTTTGAACCCTTATAACGTCCGAACAAAAAATGTTTTTTTTCCCAAAATTGTGCTGATGTAAAGTAGACATGTGGGAAATGTTATTTATTAACTATTTTGTGTCACATACCTCTCTGGTTTAGCAGAATAAAAATTCATAATTTGAAAATTGCAAACTTTTCAAAAATTTTTCCAAATTTTTAATTTTTTCACAAATAATCGCAAAAATTATCAACCTAAATTTAATACTAACATGAAGCCCAATATGTCACGAAAAAACAATCTCAGAATCGCTAGGATCCGTTGAAGCGTTCCTGAGATATTACCTCATAGAGGGACACTGGTCAGAATTGACAAAAATGGCCTGGTCATTAAGGTCAAAATAGGCCCAGGGGTGAAGGGGTTAAGATGGGTCGTAATTTTATCTTCCAACAAGACAACGACCCAAAGCACACAGCCAAGAAAACCAAGGTCTGGTTCAAGAGGGAAAAAATCAAGGTGATGGAGTGGCCTAGTCAGTCTCCTGACCTTACCCAATTGAAAACTTGTGGAAGGAGCTCAAGATTAAAGTCCACATGAGACACCCAAAGAACCTAGATAACTTGGAGAAGATCTGCATGGAGGAGTGGGCCAAGATAACTCCAGAGACCTGTGCCGGCCTGATCAGGTCTTATAAAAGACGATTATTAGCTGTAATTGCAAACAAGGGTTATTCCACAAAATATTAAACCTAGGGGTTGAATAATAATTGACCCACACTTTTATGTTTAAAATTTATTAAAATTCAACTGAGCAACATAACTTTTTGGTTTGTAAGATTTATGCTTCGGTTAATAAATCCTACTCTCGTTTGCAGTTTGAAGGCTCTAACTTATTTGCATCTTATCAAACCACCTAAATCAGCAGGGGGTTGAATACTACTTGTAGGCACTGTATATAGAGAAGCATAAACTTGTTGGAAGCTGGCTAGAATATCTTTGGTTTTGTGGACTTTGGAACCTGTGTTGTCTTTGATAAATGGTATAAAAGTGTGATTAGTTCTGGGATGTAAGACCCTAGAATAGGAGCTTGCCGCATGTATTACCAAATTTATAGGAACATGCTTTGAGTTTATCCCTGACGTTACGATCTTTCTGGTCGAGTAGCAATAGTAGGGCATGTCGGAGGGTGGAGAGCTGGGAAAAGTGTTGGGGGGAGGGTCGGATGTAGTTTATGCTGTTATTCTACTTGGGAAATCTGGGATAAAAGTGAGGTAATGTCCGATGCTTTGGCCTTCTTTAAGCAGGAACCATGAGAGATGAGAACCCCCCGTAAAACACTTTTAAGGGCTTCCCATTTTAAAGGTGAGGATGTGGGGTCTAAAGAGTGATCTGACAGAAAGTTGTATATTGTGTCTTTTAGATCCACTAGGCACATAGGGTCCTGTAATAGGTTTTCGTTAAGACGCCAGGTATAATCAGATTTGGAGCCTGAATTCATGGACAGGGAGAAGAAGATGATACCAAGAAGGATATGACCATAAACTGAAACAAATTACCGGCCCCATTGTACCTGTATTACTACTTGTGATCTGACATCGTTTGTCGCTGTTTGTGGTCGTCTATGTCTACCCTCTAAATTGTAAAGCGCCATGTATCCTAATAGCGCTATATAAATACTTATTATTAATAATAATAATAATAATAATAATAATAATAATAATAATAACTTCTTGGTCTAAGAGCTTGTGGGAAATGAGAAAACGATCTATTCTGCTGTAAATAGAGAAAGCAGGTGAATAGTATGTGTAGTCTTTGGTCTCTCGATAGAGGACCCTCCATACATCCACTAATTGAAGATCCTCCCAGTGACGTCTGAGGTGGTGGAGAGATGGTGCAGAATGATACGATTTACCTGAGGAGACATCTATGGATGGATGCATCGGGAAATTGAAGTCCCCGCGAGAATGATAGGACATGAAACCTGGAAGAATCAGGTTTTTTCCTGACTCTTACACAGTTAGCAAACTCAATGTACCATTAAAATACTGGAGTGGTGGTTGTTGTAAATGGGCCTTGTGGGGCTGCGCCTGGATCGCAAGTCAGTTAACACGTGGAGCCCGGTAGTGGTTCAAACAGGACCCGGTGTTTATTGCTGATACACACAGCGGTGGCACAGTCTGCCGGAATCCGGGTCGCAGCCGGGTACACAAGACACAGTTCATATAACGTACCCGGGTCCTTCGGGCCAAAGGCCTCCGTTATGGGTCACCCCGAGTTCCTCCAGCCCTCCTGGGCTAGGCCGTGTTAGTCTAGCACACGGCCTCCTGGAACTCTAGACCTCTCCTTTCTGTATATCTGCTGCTGCTGCAGCCAAAGCACAAATCTGTGTACAGGGAACCCCGCCCTGCCTCCTGACCAAGCTTTTAACTCTGTGTCTACTTCCGGGACCTTGCAAGACCCGGAGCGGAGGGAGCGGACCGTCCCTTTCTCTCACACCCTATACCGGGCTCAATACGTGACAGTGCGCATTCTGGGGGAGACATAGCGCCCCTCGCATATGATCCCCCGCACTGTCTCACACACCCCCCTCCTCGGTTCAAACTTGTGGGGTTGAACCCCAGCCATCAAACAGGGTGCCCGGGACAGGGCATCCGCATTACCCTGCAACTTGCCAGCCCGATGCTCCACCGTAAAATTGAAGTTTTGGAGGGACAGGAACCACCGGGTGACCCGAGCGTTCCGTTCCTTGGCATTTCGCATCCAGACCAAGGGAGCGTGATCCGTAACTAACCGGAACTGTCGCCCGAGCAAATAATAACGTAGGGACTCCAAGGCCCACTTAACGGCCAAGCACTCCTTCTCCACTACGCTATAATTCTTTTCCGCCGGGGACAATTTCCGGCTCAAGTAAGTGACCGGATGCTCGATTCCGTCCACTTCCTGCGACAGCACAGCCCCCAGCCCCACCTCCGAGGCGTCTGTTTGTACAACGAAGGCGCGTTTGAAGTCAGGACTGATGAGGACGGGCTGTCCGCACAAGGCCAACTTCATGGACTGAAAGGCTGCCTCTGCTTGGGGATTCCAACGCACCAACGCTGTTTTCTTCCC
This sequence comes from Allobates femoralis, assembly GCA_033576535.1. Lineage (NCBI taxonomy): Eukaryota > Metazoa > Chordata > Amphibia > Anura > Aromobatidae > Allobates > Allobates femoralis. Next base: position 137,824,536 of record JARQOC010000002.1, read on the forward strand.
TTTTAACAGGTCGGACAGGGCCGCCGTTCGCCCAGCAAAGTTGGGTATGAAGCGTCGGTAGTACCCAACTATGCCGAGGAACGCCCTCACCTGTTTGGTAGACACCGGTCGGGGCCAATTTTGAATGGCCTCGATTTTGTTTATTTGGGGTTTGATAACCCCTCGCCCAATCACATACCCCAGGTACCGGGCCTCCTCGAGCCCCATGGCACATTTTTTTGGATTTGCCGTCAGGCCCGCTGTCCTGAGAGAATCCACCACGGCCTGAACCTGGGATAAGTGGGTATGCCAATCTGGACTAAAGATGATAATGTCATCTAGGTAGGCGGACGCGTACTTCCGATGAGGTTCTAACACTATGTCCATGAGCCGCTGGAATGTGGCCGGGGCTCCATGCAACCCAAACGGCAACACGACGTAGTGATAGAGACCTTCCGGAGTAACAAAGGCGGTTTTTTCCTTGGCCGCCTTTGTTAGCGGCACCTGCCAGTAACCTTTTGTCAGATCGAGCGTTGTGAAGTACTGGGCTTGCCCCAGTCTTTCAATCAGCTCGTCCACCCGGGGCATGGGATATAAATCAAACTTGGACACCTCGTTCAGCTTCCGGAAATCGTTGCAGAAACGCAACGATCCGTCCGGCTTTGGAATGAGCACGATGGGACTAGCCCATTCGCTCCGGGATTCTTCGATCACCCCTAGCTTAAGCATGTGTTTAACTTCGGCCGCGATGGCTTGCCGTCTGGCCTCGGGTACCCGGTACGGTTTCACTCGCACTTTTACCCGGGGCTCAGTGACAATGTCATGCTGAATGACCGAAGTGCGCCCGGGCAGGTCAGAGAACACATCGGGATTCTGCTGTACCAACTTTCGAGCCTCCCGTCGTTGGGCCTTAGTGAGGGCGTCGCTTATTCGTACCCCTTCGGCCTCCCTTGGGGCCGAAGGGGAAGGGTCCCCGGGTACATCGGATGCCTCCGTGATCAGGCACTCCCGGTCTTTCCACGCTTTAAGCAAATTTACGTGGTATAGCTGCACGGGTTTCCTTTTCCCGGGCTGGTATACCTTGTAATTGACCTCCCCTACTTTTTCCCGGATTTCATAGGGCCCTTGCCATTTGGCCAATAATTTGCTTTCCGTGGTGGGCACTAAGACCAATACCCGGTCCCCCACCTCAAAGGTCCTAACGGTGGCCCGTGTATTATACCTGCGGCTTTGAGCACCTTGGGCATCCATGAGGTGCTCTTTTACAATCGGCCGGACCGCTGTGATCCGGTCCTGCATTTTCGCCACGTGGTCGATCACGCTCCTGTAGGGAGTGGGTTCCTGTTCCCACGTCTCTTTGGCAACATCCAATAGCCCTCTAGGATGCCGGCCGTACAACAGTTCAAAGGGGGAAAACCCCGTAGACGACTGTGGTACCTCCCGGATGGGAACATTAGATAGGGCAATAACATGTCCCAATCCTTTCCGTCCTTTGCTACCACTTTTTTTAGCATGGACTTCAGGGTTTTGTTAAACCGCTCAACTAACCCGTCTGTCTGGGGATGGTACACCGAGGTGCGCAGCTGTTTTATGTTGAGCAATTTACACAGTTCCCGGGTCACTTTGGACATAAAAGGAGTCCCCTGATCTGTGAGGATTTCCTTAGGTAGTCCTAGGCGACAGAACATGGCAAACAGCTCCCGGGCAATCAGTTTCGCCGTGGGGTGCCGTAACGGAATCGCCTCCGGGTACCGGGTGGCGTAGTCGACAACCACGAGTATGTGTTGGTGGCCTCGGGCTGATTTCACTATAGGCCCCACCAAATCCATTGCGATCCGTTCAAAAGGTTCCTCTATAACTGGTAGAGGTACCAATGGACTACGGAAGGTGGCAATGGGTGTGGTCAGCTGACATTCCGGGCAAGAGTCACAGTACCTCTGGACATCCGCATACACGCCCGGCCAGAAGAACCTCCGCAAGATGCGTTCTTGCGTTTTTTTAGCCCCAAGGTGGCCCCCTAGCAGGTGGGAGTGGGCCATCTCTAGGACCGCCCGGCGGTGTGACTGCGGTACTACCAGTTGGTCCACGACCTCATCCCGGATTTTGTCCACCCTATAGAGTAACTCTTGGTTAAGCACCATGCGTGGAAATACGTTCTCTGCCCCCGGATGCTGAGCTACCCCGTTTATTTCGGTTACCCTTTCTCGGGCCCGGGTCAGTGTGGGATCCTGTAGCTGGGCTGTCCCAAACGCTCCCCGGGATACTTCCAACTCTGGAAGCGGTGGGGTCTCCTCGACCTCCCCTGCCAATACGTCTAGCGGGAACCTATCGGGGTGACACTCTAGCCCTATGTTGGCGACCCCTACGGCAGGTGTCCCGGTCTCAGGGTCGTCGGGCTCAGCACCCGGATTCCCTGGCCTCAGAGAAGGGTTACTCCTCCTTCCCCATAAGGACCAAAACAACGGTAAGTCTCTTCCCAGCACAGTCCCGTAGGGTAGAGAGTTTACCACTCCGACCACGTGAGTCACCTCTCCACAGGGAGTGGATAGAGTCACTTCCGTGGTCGGATACTCGCGTAGGTCCCCGTGAATACACCGGACCCCTACCAATCCCCCGTGAGTTGCAACCCGGGGATTAAGGACGCACGAACCAGCGTCACCAAACTGCCAGAGTCCAAGAGAGCTTCTGCTCTGTGTCCATTAACGAGCACCGGGCACAGATGTGGTGCCGTTAGGGAAACCACTCCTTCTGCGGTGAACACGGGGCTGGCATACATCGAGAGCCGGCGTGTGAACCCGCAGTCCATGGGTTCCACTGTTAGTGGGCAGTAGGCAGCCACATGTCCCGGTCCTTGGCACCGCCAGCACCACGTAGCGGTGGCAGCGCCGGGTCGGAAGCTCCTTCTCGGGGAGCCTGGTTTCCTGCCAGCCCCATTCTGGGGTATCCTCTCAGCGGGTACGTTTTTAGGAGAGTCCCCTGTAGATGAACGAATACCTCTACCCGGCTCCGGAGGCCGGCGTAACTGCCGCAGTGGGCAGAGTCCCGTATGAACTCCTGGGTGGCTGTATATCGCTCTATCAAGCTAACCACCTGGTCCAAGGTACCCGGGTCCCCTTGCCCCACCCAACGCTGTATCGCAACCGGCAGAGTCCGTACCAGCCGGTCGACCACCACCCTTTCCACCATCTGTCCCGGAGTCAAGCTCTCAGGCTGGAGCCACCGTTTCACCAACTGCAACAGGTCATACGCCTGGGAGCGAGCCGGCTTGGACTCCACGTAGGACCAGGAAAACACTCGTTGGGCTCGGACATAAGTATTGACCCCCAGTCTAGCAAGGATCTCACCTTTGAGTCTGGCGTAGTCCTGTGCTTCCTCCCAACTGAGGTCCGTGTAGGCCTTTTGGGCATCGCCCATCAGGAATGGCGCCACCACTTCAGCCCACTGAGCGGGAGGGAGGCCTTCTCGCTCTGCGGTGCGCTCGTAGACGGTGAGGAAGGCTTCTACGTCGTCCTCTGGACTCAGCTTCCGCAGTGCCGACCGGACCCGGTCCCGGGCCTCACGCCGCTCCGGGGGAGGCGCTGTTGGCGGGTCTCGTAAAGCCGCAATTTGCTGCAGGAGCAGTTCATTCATTTTCTGCTGTTGTAGAAACTGCTCCTGTTGTAGCAACTGCTGTTGCTCCTGCTGTCGCTGGTGCTGCTCCTGCTGTCGGAGCTGCTGCTCCTGCTGTCGCTGCTGCTGCTCCTGCTGTCGCTGTTGCTGCTCCTGCTGTCGGAGCTGCTGCTCCTCGTGTCGCTGCTGCTGTTCTTGTTGCCGCTGCTGGGTAAGTACCAGCTGCCTTAGGATTTCCTCCATATCAGCGGCAGGCCTGAACTGTAGCGTGGCCGGCTTAAGTATGGACATGCAGTGTCGGGCACCCCGCAAGACTGGCGGCTATTCTGACGGCTGCTCCTCTCACTTTAGGCGCCGCTCATTGGCCTCATGAAACCGTCACTTTCACCGGGCCGGGCTGCTTGCCCGCATTCTCCACCATATGTGGGGCTGCGCCTGGATCGCAAGTCAGTTAACACGTGGAGCCCGGTAGTGGTTCAAACAGGACCCGGTGTTTATTGCTGATACACACAGCGGTGGCACAGTCTGCCGGAATCCGGGTCGCAGCCGGGTACACAAGACACAGTTCATATAACGTACCCGGGTCCTTCGGGCCAAAGGCCTCCGTTATGGGTCACCCCGAGTTCCTCCAGCCCTCCTGGGCTAGGCCGTGTTAGTCTAGCACACGGCCTCCTGGAACTCTAGACCTCTCCTTTCTGTATATCTGCTGCTGCTGCAGCCAAAGCACAAATCTGTGTACAGGGAACCCCGCCCTGCCTCCTGACCAAGCTTTTAACTCTGTGTCTACTTCCGGGACCTTGCAAGACCCGGAGCGGAGGGAGCGGACCGTCCCTTTCTCTCACACCCTATACCGGGCTCAATACGTGACAGTGCGCATTCTGGGGGAGACATAGCGCCCCTCGCATATGATCCCCCGCACTGTCTCACAGCCTCTATACACCTATGTAGATATTGCATTAAAAACCAGACGTTTGCAGCTAGAATAGTCATTTACAACATTAACAATGTATAAAATGTATTTCTGATTCATTTAATGTTCGCTTCATTAAAAAATAATGTGCTTTTCTATCAAAAATAAGGACATTTCTAAATTACCCCAACTTTTGAACGGTAGTGTATGTCGCTGGACATATATACAGTCTTTACTTCATTTACTGGCTAAAAGAAACTAAAAAATCTTTTTCTAATTCTCTCCTAAATCTCTAGGATCCAATCTAATTACATGTTGACATTCTAATTCACATTTTACATCTAATATATTTGCATTTCAAGGGTAACTATACTTTCAAGTAACTTTTCAGAATAAAGTGTCCTGTGTATGTAGGAAAAACACTATTTCTAGCCATGTTCTGACTTGTATTCTGCATTTTCCACATTATTTTCCTTCACCAATCACTATTTATCAACTTTCTATTGACTTTGACCTGGTTAGAGAAGACAAACTGCTAAACTCTATGACGTATAGAACAGTACACATAGAGAGATTCAGTCTACACCAGGGGTATGGAACTCCAGGCCTCGAGAGCCACACACAGGTCATGTTTTCAGGATTTCCTTAGTATTGCACAGGTGATAATATAATTACATGCACTGGTGATGATTCCAACCCTGTGCAATGCTAAGGAACTCCTGAAAACCTGCACTGTGTGCGATTCTCGAGGCTTACGGTACCGTTACACGCTTCAATCTCGATCACGATATCGGTTGGAAAGTCACGTGATCGAGATTGTTAGCACAATTTTGCGATATCGCTTGTGCGGTGTCACAAGCATAGATCTCGTTAACGATTTCACATTTGGCAACACGCCAGCGATCCAGCGCACAACCCACCGATCGAGGCCAGCCAATGTCAGCAATAGGCTAAATCGTTAATGAGATCGTTTGCACGGTGACACACAGCACGATGCAGCAGATTGTACGGTCGAAAATCGGCATATTTGAGAACATGTTCTCAAATCTGCGATGAGCGATACGACACATTATCGTCGTCGTATCTAGGAGTCACATGCTACAATATCGTTTGGACATCGTAGCCACGCCTCAAAAAACAGGTCGTATCTGCGATATCGTTTGAGATATCGCGACGTGTGATGGTACCATTAGAGTTCCCTAACCCTGGGCTATACATAACTCAAAGAAGCACTCCCATTACATTTTTTATTAGTTGAATGTATATGTGCATGTAATATACCGTAGTAGAAGTATATTAGTATATTCACCTACTGCTACTCCCTCTGGTATCCAGCGCTGTTATTCTCCTCTTCTCACTGATATCTGCTCTTTACACTCTCCAGATCACTGTGCATTCTGTGGCACCCAAATATTGCTTTTGCAGTGTAAGTCTATGAAGCGTCAGAATGAGGCTCCATAGACTTACGTTGTAAAATAAATTTTTGGCTTACACAAAGCGTATAAGGTGAACTGGCTGGTTGCAATTGCAGTAACGTCACTCACAAGAGGAATACAATGATGCTGGACACTGGAGAAAGAAGTGGTGAGTATATTAATACGCTCATATTATATTACATGCATACATACACACAATTCATTAAAAAAATAACGGAAGTGTTCCTTTAATTAGCACACAGAGAAAAGCAGGAGCAGCACGGAGTGTTGCCATGAATCCAGCTCTGAATTGAGGTAAAAAAAACTTGTAAGAAAGCTCAGCATGATCTTCCTGTGTCTCTCTGCCTGTTTTTTAATATTCTCCTCATTCCTCCTCTCCTCTCCATAGATTACAATTGTAAGTGTAACCTGACACCTATTGGTCTGGCAGTCCGGATTGCATTGAGCAAGATAGAAATTAGCTGATTTTTTTTATAGAGTGGAGTGTGAGTTCAAGAGGCAGGGTGTGGTGATGGGGAGAGAAGACGTGGCTAATAAGTGGACAAGTAAGTGGAGATCTCTCATATATTTCAGAAATATTATTATTTCCCAGTACTTTTAATTAATAAGTTTGTTGAAAATACAGTTCTCATTAATGTGAAATAATTTCTTCCCTACATTTATGAGATTATGAGTTTATAAAGTATATGATTACTTACTGTCTGTTATATTTGTGGTTTCCACTGTCATGAGTGTATTGGAGTCACTATTCGGTGTATTAGCCCCTGTAAAGGAAAATAATCATAAAAGTATATTGAAAATACTTTGAAACTGCTGTGAAAACCAAATATACTGATCTGCTGATGGCAAATGAAATAATATAAATTAGTTTGAAAATGCTTTATAAATAAGTACTAAGGAAAAACATTGAACAGTGTTCTCTTCATACGGTGCTATGATCTGTGCTGAACCTGTTGATTTCTGACAAACACACAAACACCTCTGCAGCTCTCAGTAAGAACAGAGCAAACAGCATTATGAGAGTATAGCTGCAGAGTGTTTGCAGTGAACCATAGCTATGATCTGCTACGTCACTGACTCCTGTGAAATGAGAGCGCAGAGGAGTTTGTAATGACACACAGCTCTGCTCTACTCTACACGGTAGGTGACAGATCACAGAGGAGTGCAAAGTATGTACATGTGTTACAGGAAAAAGCTGAAATTAAAATTCTCTGGGGGTGTGTTCTTTCTTTTCCGCTGCATGATGGCCCCTTCTTAGGTTAGGCAATTTGATACAAGGTACAAAATACCTGCCCCTCCCCCTACCCAGAGACAAATCTCTGCTAACAACCCCTTGATTAAAGGGAATTATCAATCTAAACTTTACAAGCTAATGTTTCTGCAACAGAGATGGGAAGATAAAAGAACAACAACAATGAAACACGTTTTGTGCAGTCAATATTGATGTGTCTGATGTAATGTTTTCAAACTAGTGAAATTTCCTAATCAAGCAACTTTAGTTTTTTTTGTAGGGATAATTATCTGTATAATTCAGACAGAAAATTCAGTTGAAAACAAGAATATATGTCCAAATGGATTCCTTAGATTGGGATCCAAGTGCACAAAAACACAGGGAAATGCCAGTTGAAAACAAAAGCCCGATTGTGTAAGCTACAACTAATTTTATACCCGCCACACACTTCTTTATAACTTAGTCACATGTTGGGTTGTGTGGGCACTAGAGATGAATGAACCTTTTGACGTTTGGGTGGCGAAGCCAAACCTTTTGGCACACAGTTCGTGACCCTAAACCTGACCCGAACTTCTACAGATGTCACTGACTGGCAGTTCATCTCTCCACTCACATACAGCCAGCCATAAGTCATAGACTTCCAGGGGTGGAAGGGTGTTTTTTTTTTCTTCAAATACATTTTGGACACATGCTACACCCAAAAACTGTGCTTTTACTCCCAGAGTGAGCTAATCAAACACTGCACACGGCTTGCACTGAGCCAAGCATCAACTGTACCCAACCACCATGCTCGCACCAGTGCTTTGCAAACAGAAAGCCCCCAAACTCCGAACCTGAACAGGTTTTCTCAATACTGGAAAGTTTGGTGACACAAACCAAATCGAACCTTCAAAGGTTCGCTCATTCCTACTGTGCACGTGAAGATATGTCTATTCCAGCTAAGGGAAGATGTAGATTTCTACTAGAATTTACACCAATAGCGGGCATACATGCCAGTAATCTAAGCCCTGCTTACTTTAAAAAAACATCAGCAAGATCAGCATAACATTTTTAAAAAAAGTTTACATTTTTTGTCCAATTCTGTCATATGCCAAATTTGCAATTTTTTTTAACATCAGAAATCAGGTACCTGCAGTGTTTTAATAAGTTTGCCCCATTGTATTACCTTTTTGATGTAGTATCAACAATTTGAAAAATCAGTTGTCAGATGGCACATGGTAAATGATTGCTAGAAGTGAACAATCTACAGCATTCTGAACATATTATGTACATAGACACTAAGGGACACTTTACACACACCAACTTCTGTGTCCAACTTCTGAACAACTTACTGGTTGCAGTGAAATCATGGACACATTGCTCCATTTTGTGGCTGTGTACAAATGGAACAGTGTGTCCATGATTTCACTGCAACCAGTAAGTTGTTCAGAAGTTGGACACAGAAGTTGGTGTGTGTAAAGTGGCCATAAGACTGCCTTCACACTGCATAATTTTAGAATCCTTGTGGATCCTTGAATTTCAATGACCACACGGACAGGCACTGATCTGTCCAAATGGATGGCAACTGATGCCTATGGACTAGTTTTTTAATGGATCCATCATCAGTTACCAGAGATGGGGATGGGAGAAGCTGTACCTTGCTTCTGAGCATGCTCTGTACAGCAAAACGGATCTGTTTTTTTTCACGGATCCGTTTTTTTTCACGGATCCGCGCTCCGTACACATCCATGTTATTTGACACTGACAGCTACGGATCCGTGTCTGTCCATTGGTGTCAGGTATTTTCAAGGCAGCCCAAAATTGCAACAGTCTCTGATTCTGGGTACATGAAAAAAACTGACACAAACGGATCAGTGACAAAACTGACACACATGGATGGCCACTTAGGACCAATCCGTGCCCATAGGGATACATGGGAGGCAAAAACCTATCCGTGGCCATCCATTTTAAAATGGATAGACACTGATAACAAATTATGCAGTGTGAAAGCAGCCTGAACGCAGTATGCACATACCCCTTTGGTATGTTTACAGTACATTTTGTATTTGGAACGATATCACAGGTTTTGAAAACCAGTGGCATAGAAGAATATGTCACAAATGTTTAAAATGGCAGTGTTTTCTGCTACATTTACAAATACTGCAGAAAATCAATGAGAAGAGCTACAAGCAAAATGGTTCTTGAGAACACAACCTTAATGGAACAAGAGAAACATAGTCCTGTGTGTCTTGTATGACGTACATACCTGTTGTGGGGCTGTTTGTTGGTGAAGTTTCTGAAGAAATCCCTGTTGCCATTTTAGAGATATAAACAAATTAAAATATTAATGTCAAGCAATCTTCTCTTTAGACATTCTGAAATATATCCTCAATATAAAATTAATAATTCAACTAGTTTACTGTTTACAGCTTTTTTACACTGTGATGTACCCTATAACACGATCAGGAGACGCTGCGTTCCAGATGCAACGTCATTCCTCTTGAGGAAGCGCAAGTGTTCAATGTGGAGAACACACTGTCAGTGCACACAATCAGGATTCTAGGCGCAGTGTTTTCTTGCTGTGTTCTCCTGCTCAAAAAACTACCCACTCTGCAAGAATAAACTGACGTGGTGCAGCTCAGGATGCCAGTTTATGCTGAGTATAAGATAAGCACAGTGGGTATGAGCTTTCTATAAATCCCATCCACTGTGCTTGTACTGTACAATGCAGCATTTTGGACACAGCGAAAATATGCGGTTTCCAAAACGCTGCTAATCCTGATTGTGTGCACGTGCCCTAAAGGGGGAGTCACACGCGTCAATATCGCCTGCACGATCTCGGCTGCACGTGACGTTGCAGCGATATTGATGCGTGTGACATACTGAATCGCTGGTTGATGATCGCCAGGTTTTAGAACCTGCTCTAAAACCTGGCGATTGTCGCCCGGTGGACACGCAGCATCGCTGCGTGTGACACCGGGAGTAGCGATATTCCAGCTCCCAGCGCCTCTCACAAGCGCTGGGAGCTGGTATCCAAGGTAAACTGCGGGTATCTAGGCAGCGCGCGCTGCCTAGATACCCGACGTGTACCTTAGTTACCAGCCTCCTCCGCTCACCAGCTGGTATCTAAGGTACACAGCGAGTAACTAGCGTCCCTAGTTACCCGCTGTGTACCTTAGATACCAGCCGGTGAGCGGGTGAGCGGAGGAGGCTGGTAACTAAGGTACACATCGGGTATCTAGGCAGCGCGCGCTGCCTAGATACCCGCAGTTTACCTTGGAGACCAGCCTGCTCCCGCTTCCAGCAGGCTGGCAGCGGGAGCAAGACATCGTGGAAACGATATTTAAATCGTTTCCATGATGTCTCTGGTCAATTGATCGCTGGTGAGCCTGTCTGTGTGACAGCTCACCAGCAATCAGCCGTCAATGTCGTCAGCAATCATCTCACTGACGACATTGACGCGTGTGACTCCCCCTTAAGATCCCCTCTGCCAACAAAACATTAACTTTACTCCCCCCAGCAGCCTTGGGCTTTCAGTCACAAGAGAGGCACCGGTGTCAATATGATGTAAGTTGGAGGGTTCTCGCTGAATGTGGCTCGCAATCATCTAACAGAGCTGAATGTGGTTGTCAATGTAATACAGGTTAAGGAACACCATTTTTAAGGCCCTATCTCATGCTTCAATGTGTCGGCGAACCGACCAACGATCCGACTTGACCTAGATTGCTTGAACGACGCTCAATGATAACCAGTGAAGTGCCACACGTGCATATATCTTTAACGATGCAGCAACGATTCCGTCACAAGCGAACGACTTTTGCGGTCGTTAGATCACCTACGTCCTTCAGTTCTGAATAGGCGAAGTCGGTAACAATATCGTTATCAAGTTGTCACACACACCGATGCTGCAGGTTGAATGAACGCTCATCGTTTGGTTTAAGGTCCCATCAACAATCTGCCCGATTATCATTGATCGGATTTACATGTCACACTGAATGACGTCGTTACGACGTCGTTGGAACAACTGAAAACCTGTGATGTACTAACAATATCGTTAACGATATCGTAGTGCAGGGGCGGACTGGCCCAGGTGGCATAACCCTCATCTAGGGCCGCCCCCACACAGAAATGGGCCGGCGGCGCTTTTTGGCTGGCGCTGTGAAAGTACAGCAGATGAAGCGACTTGCGGCCGGCGCTGTGACACAGCAGCAGACATGGCGGGAGACACAGTGAGTGACCGGCAGTAGGGCCCCCCCCATCCACCAAAAAAGTCTGACAGCAACTCCCCCCCCCCACCCGGTCCTCCCCCAAGGGCCGGCAGAACACAACACTGCCACCCGGAGTTAGAGTCGCCAGCCAGCCCCTGTTGCAGTGTGAGATGGGGCCTTAAAGGATAGAGGTAATGGTCATGTCAAGGTTTCTCATATCTTGACAATGATACTTCTCTTTTTAACCCCTTACAGCTGAAGCATATTTTCTCCTTCCATCATTTTTCAATTCTGACCAGTGTCACTTTATGTGGTTATAACTCTGGAACGCTTCAGCATATCTCAGTGATTCTAAGAATCTTTTTTTGCGTCACTTTGTCCTTTAAGATAGTGGTAAATTTAGGTTGATTAAAGTTGAGTTTATTTATGAAAATATTGGAACTTTGGAGAATTCTTTACAAAATTCACAATTTTCCAGCTGTGAAAACTTTGAATGCCCTTATACTATATAATAAATAACCTAAGCCAGCTTCCGTCACTATGTAACGTTTATGACGTCACATCCGACTGAAGCTGGCTTTGGGGATGATTGTCCCTAACTAATATGGCCGCTTACTCGGTAGTGGGGACTTTCAATGCCCCACTACCGAGTCTACACTGCTCCTCTGCTCCTCTGCCCCTCCACCCCAATGGATGTCCACCTCTGCCCCTCTGCTGTTATACTTACCACTCCATGTCACCCGCCGCCGTCTTCTTCCGTCCTCCGTCCTCTGTCCTCCCTCCTCCGTCTGCATCTGCGATGTCGCCGCCCTGTAAATAGTGAAACCAAGATGGCGGCCGGGAATTCTCGCGAGAGTTCCCGGCCGCCATCTTGGTTTTAACCTATGCATAGCGGCGACATGCAAGATGGTGGCTGCGAAGCCTCGCCTCACGAGACTTCCCGGCGCCATCTTTAATGTCGCCGCTGTGCACAAGGCGAAGTAAGTGAGTATGTCGCCGTCACTCTGTCCACGACCCCCCCGGCCTCCGCTGACCACTCTGCCCCCCCTCCCCCGACCACTCTGGCCTCTGCTGACCACTCTGCCCCCCGGCCTCCGCTGACCACTCTGCCCCCCGGCCTCCGCTGACCACTCTGCCCCTCCGCCTCCGCTGACCACTCTGCCCCTCCGCCTCCGCTGACCACTCTGCCCCTCCGTCGACCACTCTGCCCCCCCCCCGGCCTCCGCTGACCACTCTGCCCCCCCGGCCTCCGCTGACCACTCTGCCCCCCCCCGGCCTCCGCTGACCACTCTGCCCCCCCGACCTCCGCTGACCACTCTGCCCCCCCCCGACCTCCGCTGACCACTCTGCCCCCCCCGACCTCCGCTGACCACTCTGCCTCCCCGTCCTCCGCTGACCACTCTGCCCCCGGCCTCCGCTGACCACTCTGCCCCCCTGACCTCCGCTGACCACTCTGCCCCCTGGCCTCCGCTGACCACTCGGGCTCCGCTGACCACTCTGCCCCCCCGGCCTCCGCTGACCACTCTGCCCCCCCGGCCTCCGCTGACCACTCTGCCCCCCCGGCCTCCGCTGACCACTCTGCCCCCCGGCCTCCGCTGACTATTCTGCCCCCCGGCCTCCGCTGACCATTCTGCCCCCTGGCCTCTGCTGACCACTCTGCCCCCCCCCGGCCTCTGCTGACCACTCTGCCCCCCCGGCCTCCGCTGACCACTCTGCCCCCCCGGCCTCCGCTGACCACTCTGCCCCCCCGGCCTCTGCTGACCACTCTGCCCACCCGGCCTCCGCTGACCACTCTGCCCACCCGGCCTCCGCTGACCACTCTGCCCACCCGACCTCTGCTGACCACTCTGCCCCCCCGGCCTCCGCTGACCACTCTGCCCCCCCCCGGCCTCCGCTGACCACTCTGCCCCCCCGACCTCCGCTGACCACTCTGCCCCCCCCCGACCTCCGCTGACCACTCTGCCCCCCTCGGCCTCCACTGACCACTCTGCCCCCCCGGCCTCCGCTGACCACTCTGCCCCCCCGGCCTCCGCTGACCACTCTGCCCCCCCAACCTCCGCTGATCACTCTGTCCCCCTGACCTCCACTGACCACTCTGCCCCCCCAACCTCCACTGAGGCTGAGCCACCATACTGACCACTCTGCCCCCCTGGCCTCCACTGAGGCTAACCACTGAGCCACCGTACTGTGCTAACCACTGAGCCACCATAGAGTGCTAACCACTGAGCCACCATAGAGTGCTAACCACTGAGCCACCGTACAGTGCTTACCACTGAGCCACCATATACACTTCTAACCACTGAGCTACTGTACCGTGCTAACCACTGAGCCACTGTACTGTGCTAACCACTGAGCCACCGTACAGTGCTAACCACTGAGCCACCGTACAGTGCTCACCACTGAGCCACCGTACACTGCTAGCCACTGAGCCACTGTACTGTGCTAACCACTGAGCCACCATACAGTGCTAACCACTGAGCCACCCTACAGTGCTAACCACTGAGCCACCCTACAGTGCTAACCACTGAGCCACCGTACAGTGCTAACCACTGAGCCACCGTACAGTGGTAACTACTGAGCCACCGTACAGTGCTAACCACTGAGGCACCGTACAGTGCTAACCACTGAGCCACCATATACAGTGCCAACCACTGAGGCACTATACAGTGCTAATCACCGAGTCACCGTATACAGTGCTAACCACTGAGCCACCGTACAGTGCTAACCACTGAGCCACTGTACACTGCTAACCACTGAGCCACCATACTGTGCTAACCACTGAGCCACCATAAAGTGCTAACCACTGACTCACCGTATACAGTGTTAAACACTCAGCCACCATACTGTGCTAACCACTGAGCCACCATAAAGTGCTAACCACTGACTCACCGTATACAGTATTAAACACTCAGCCACCATAGAGTCCTAATCACTCAGCCACCTTATACTGTGCTAACCACTGAGCCACCTTATACAGTGCTAACCACTGACCCACCATACTGTGCTAACCAATGAGCCTCCATACAGAGTTAAGCACTCTGCCTCCATATAGTGCTTACCACTGAGCGGCCATATACTGTGCTAACCACTGAGCCACCATACTTTGCTAACCACTGAGCCACCGCGCTGTGCTAACCACTGAGCCACCGCGCTGTGCTAACCACTGAGCCACCGCGCTGTGCTAACCACTGAGCCACCGCGCTGTGCTAACCACTGAGCCACTGTGCTGTGCTAACCACTAAGCCACCATACTGTGCTAACCACTGAGCCACCGTGCAGTGCTAACCACTCAGCCACTGTACAGTGCTAACCACTGAGCCACCATACTGTGCTAACCACTGAACCACCATATACAGTGCCAACCACTGAGGCACCATACAGTGCTAATCACTGAGTCACCGTATACAGTGCTAACCACTGAGCCACATTACTGCTCTAATTATTGAGCCACCATATACAGTGCTAACCACTTAGCCAACATAGAGTGCTAACCACTGAGTCACTGTATACAGTGCTAATCACTGAGCCACATTACTGCTCTAATTATTGAGCCACCATATACAGTGCCAACCACTGAGGCTCCGTATACAGTGCTAACTATTGAGCCAGCGTATACTGTGCTAACCACTGAGCCCCTGTATACTCTGCTAACCACTCAGCCCCCATATACTCTGCTAAACACTGAGCCACCGTAAACTCTGCTAACCACTGAGTCGCTGTATACTCTGCTAACCACTGAGCCGCTGTAAAGTATGCTAACCACTGAGCCCCCACATACTCTGCTAACCACTGAGCCGCCCTAAACTTTGCTAACCACTGAGTCGCCGTATACTCTGCTAAGCACTCTGCTGCGGGCAGGAGAGGGCCGGGGGACAGTGGCTGGGTGCGGCCAGGAAGGCCCCCACCGCCCCCTACTGTCCGCGCCCGGCCGCTGTTCCCCGGCCCCCTCCTGCCCGCACCTAGCCGCTATCCCCTGGCCCCCTCCTGCCCGCACCCGCCTGCTGTCTCCTCCTGAACTCCGTTACCGCTGCACACTGGCACTGCTGCACACCGCTACTGCTGTATGTATTCTATCTATTATAATAAAAGCCCTAAGCCAACTTCCGTCACTATGTAACGGTATTGCTACGTCACATCTGTGACAGAAGCTGCCTGTACACCCGTCGCGTGATCCAAGATGGCCAACCTTTGGCGGTAGAGGGGCTTTCAAAGCCTCACTACTGCCATCGGAGGCCTCTGCTGTGCCTCACAATCTCCACTGACACACCATCACACTCCTCACCACACCCCCCCTCTCTTTCTGCACCTCCCCCCACATGCGATCCCCTGGCCACTTCACATACACCCCCCCTCTCTGTACAGTCTCACACTCATACCCCCACACTCATACCGCCATGTACGCTCACGCTGACATCTATACTCACCGACACCCGTACGCTAACACACCGCCGACATCCGATCGTCTCCTGCACGCCACCGCCAACATCTGATGTTCTCCGCCGGACATCACATCTCTTTCTCCGCGACGCCGACGCCATGTTGGATCTGCCCCGTCTGGCGACATCCATCCTCGACGATGATTTCTCGCGAGACTACCCGCCTGCCATGTTGGATCTCGCGAGATCCAAGATGGCGGCCGGGAAGTTTCGCGACACTTCCCGCCCGCCATGTTGGATCGCACCACATCCAAGATGGCGTTCTGGAAGTCTAGCGATACTTTCCGGATGCCATCTTGGATGTGGCGCAATCCAACCCTCCCGATGCGATAGCATCGGGCCTTAATCTAGTAACAGATAATCATACATCACTAAATAGTAAAAAAAAACATTTTCCATATGTCTACTTGCCATCAGCATCATTTTTAAAAAATCTTGTTATTTTGTTAGGATGTTAGAATGGTTAAAAGTTTAGAACCTATATGTCATTTTTTCAACACAGTTTACAAAGCACATTTTTTACAGACCTATTTAGCTTCAAAGTAATTTCCAGGGGTTTATATTTAATAAAAATGCCCAAAGTGATACTGTTTTAATAAACTGCATCACTTGAAGTATAGAAAACCTCAATTAGGAAGGTAGGTAACCCTTTAGGTCAGTGGTGGGGAACGTCCGGCCCCCGGGCCGGGTCCGGCCCGCCATGTTACCTGATGCGGCCCGTGGCCACTTTGCTTATATTTGTAGTGCGGTCCCTTTAAATCAGCAGCGGTGCGTGTCGGAATTGTCTCCGACCTGAAACATAGTCAGCGTGAGGCGTTCTGTGAAGCAGGAGCCTCTGCACTGTCCAGCTCAGCTCCCGGGAGGATTACAATCACCTCCTGCTTATCTTAAATAAACAATTCCTCCACCTCGGGAAGTCCGTGAGTAAATCTAAAGGTGTCAGATAAGTAAATAAATAAAGTGTCTGCTCTGTGATCGTCGGCTGTGCAGGGATGAAAACTGTCAGCAGTATAAGAAGGAGCTGCATCCAGAAACATAGCCAAGGGAGGGAGATAAAAATCATGTGAAGCCATGTTAAAATCATATATGTCCACATTGATTTTTATCTACCTTCATTTGGATGTGTTGCTGGATCTCTTTTTGTACCTTGTACTTTGTGTACCTGTGTGTCTTATACTTCAGGCCCTGTGTACCCATGTGCCATATGCCTCAGGCTCAGTGTATCCATGTTCTGTGTACCCATGAGTTGTATGACTCTGGCCCCATGTACCTGTGTGCCATATGCCTCCGTCTCAGTGTACCCATGTACTGTACGCCTCAGGCTCAGTGTACCCATGTACTGTACGCCTCAGGCTCAGTGTACCCATGTGTCATACACCTCAGGCTCTGTGTTCCCAAGTGCCGTATGCCTCACGCTCATTGTACCCATGTGTCGTATTCCTTGTGCTCCGTGTACCCGTGTGCCGTATGCTTCAAACTCCATATACTCATGTGCCGTATACCTCAGGCTCTGTCTACCCATGTGCCATATACCTCTGGCCCTGTGTACCCACGTGCTGTGTACCCCATGCTCTGTGTACCCATGTGCTGTATACCTCACGCTCCGTGTAACCATGTGCTGTATACCTCAGGCTCTGCCTACCCTTGTGCCGTCTACCTCAGGCTCTGTCTACCCTTGTGCTGTCTACCTCAGGCTCTATCTACCCATGTGCAGTATACCTCAGGCCCCAGAAATGGGGTTAGGCTACCTACACATTTGTGTTTGTGTCTGCATGCAGAGGGCATGCAGACACAAACGCAGTGAAAGCAGGGTCATTTTTGTTCATAATGATGTGTCCGCAGCGGAGAATTTCTGCCTGCGGACACATCACTATGGAGCCCGGCCAGACAATCGGCACGCTCGGGAGGCGGGCCGGAGACAGAGATCAGCGGCAGAGATCTCCTCCGGGCCCCTGGTAAGCTCCGACCGTTGTCAGCGGGCAGAAACATCTGATCTGACAGCTGTTTGAATCTCCTGCGCCGACACAGAGAGGAGATGTCGGCGCGGGAACATTCAAACAGCTGTCAGAACAGAAAACTCCTACAAGTGACCCCATTTTGGAAACTAAACTCCTGAAAGAAATCATCTTATAGTGTAGTGACCCATGTGAGCCTATAAGTGCTTCTCAAAACTCTAATATTGTGATGGAAAAATAAAAAAAAATATTTTTATTACACAAAAATGATGTTTTAGCACAGCTAATCAAATCCTCTGACTCCTCAATTTCCCTAAATTGGACTCCGACTCCCTCATACATGGTTCATGTTTAGGTTCTAAATTTACTGTAGTAAATTAGTAACATCAGCTTTTCATCACCATTATAATACAATTATCAAGCTATTTTGGTAGAACAAAAAATATATTTATTGAAATACAACTTTAGAACACACAACTTTAATAAATTGTAAATATGCAATACATTAAGTGGGAACTAACTGTACCCAATGTTTTAGATATTTTTGGAGTCAGTCCATTTTATAATGACTATTTGACCCCACTGGAGTTTTCCAAAAATTAGTGCAGAGTAGATGTTGTAGAGTGAAAATTGCAAATATACCATGAGTGTCTAATAGATAGCTCCCAGCCTGTGCTTCTTAAGGCACACTCCCCAAAAATTGTTAAATGGGACTTATCTATTGATAACCTCTCAATATGAGATCTTTGGATTTCTGACAATGCCCACCGATCAGCTGAACACTGTTAAGGCAGTTGCCTGATCTAAGTGATGTAAGGGGAGCAGCGATGTGCATTGCTTAGTGGCTGCTGCAGAGTGCTGCAGTACATTCACCTACATGTAGGAGTAAGTGCAGTACTCATCTGTGGCTACTAAATGTGTGAGACTGAAATGTTACACCCATACATAACTTAGTTCTGTATGATCAGTGGATGTGGCGGGTGCTACACATCTCATATTGATGATATTCCAGCAGATTATCACTGATTACAGCCAGAAAACCCATATAATTGCATTTTCCCCTCTGCAGCAATGATGTACATGTTGATATTAACTGAAGTTTTGGAATGTCGCAAGGCTGGGGAGGAGAGAGGGTGCCGTTTGGATTTTGGAGTGTGGATTTTACTGGATTGGTTTTTAGAAGTTTTGTCGCACCTTTGAACTACTAGTTACAGGAAACCTCTAATATTCAATTGACAGATGACAAATCTGAATAGAAGTATTTCTTTTGCAGGATGTGAAAGTCATGACACCAGCTGAAATGTATAATTAATTTAAAGGTAATCCTGCCACTTAGTGAAAAATAATATCTGGTTGACGTGATGACCTATAAAAGGCTGTCTCATCAACAAGATGTCACACAAGAAACATCTCATGACAGGTAAAACCAGTGAGCTTCCTCAAGACCTTGGCAACCTTACTGTTGTAAAACATAAAAACATACTGATGGCATTGATTACTGAAGAATGGCTGACTATCAATTAGTATGACAGCAACAGTAACGTGCTATCAACAGACCAGAGAGGAACAAAGCTGCTACTCTGTCACCGTGACATCAATGAAAACCGAAGAATCACCAGTTGGAGTGGTCTCTGACCCCCTCTGTACCCATCTGTAACGCTCGGGGCCCATACCTCACACCTAGTGTCTGGTGCTCAAACTCGAACACAGACTTCTCCCGCAAGTTTGTGACCAAATTTGTTGTTTGATGTTGAATAAAGCTTGTGAAAAGACTGCAGCACAGCCACTCAACATTTTCGCCTGTGGGCACATCCACAGCCATCACAGCTATGTCAAAAACTGGCATGGCTTTGATTGGCAAGCCGCATCGAGTCATAAGGTCTATATAGGACTTAGTGACACAATGACGCACACTGTCCTCTGGAAGTTGACAAAAGCAAAGCCCCACATACATTTTGTACACTTGCACCATTTAGTGCCTTTCATGGGGCACTAAAGAGTGTTGTACCTTGTTTAACTAACTCCGTAATAAATAAATAATGATTAGAAGAAATTGTTTGGGGCCCCCCTTTCTTTCAATAACCAGTCAAGGTAAACCAGACAGCTGAGGGCTGGTATTAGGCTGGGATGACCCATCGGTATTTGGATCTTCCCAGCCTAAATATACCAGCCAATAATCAGAACAAGGCTCTAAAGGAAAAGGTTGAAACTTTGAGGATTTTTTTAAAATTAATAAATTGGTGAGGGAGTGTGGGGGAGTCCTTATTCAAATATTTTTTTCAGTGTCTGCATGTTTTTTAACTGTACACTTACTGTCTGATAGACCATCTACATTATTAATTACTGGGCTTGATGCCAGCTGTCAACTCACAGCCAACATCAACCCCCAAAATTACCCTGATTGCCACCACATCAAGGCAATCAGGAAGGACTGAGTGAAGGATCATAACAGGCACATCTACTGTGATGCACCACTTTTGGGGCACCTGCGGGCTGGTATACTTAAGATAGGAAGAGCCCAATAACCATGGACCTTCCCAGCATGATAATATCAGCCGTCATCGGTTTGCTTTAACTTAGCTAGTTATCAAAAATATGGGAGACACAATGCTGTTTTTTCATTATTGAAATAATAAGTACCGTAAAACTGCATGGGATCCCCTCTATTTTTGATAGCCAGCCAAGGTAAAGCAGTTATCTGCTCCACCCTGCCTGGTTGGGAAAAATAGAAGAGACACCACGTAATTTTTTTAACATATGTATTAACTATCCACATTTGTTTGCAGGGCAATTGTCCTGCTCTTACTCCCACTGTGCCTCCTCTTGCAGCCCCCTAGCCCTTACTACAACCATTTTACAGCACCAAAGTTTGGGTCCCCATTGATTTATACGGAGTTCGGGGTCCAGGGTCAAGTTCGGGTCAAGTTAAGGTACTGAACCGAACTTTTAACTAAAGTCCGGCCAAACCTGAATACCAGGGATCCACTGATCTCCAGTCTTTACTAAATACAGATTATACTTCAGAATTGAGCATTTTGAGAATGAATAATCCTTGCAGAGAAACGAGCAGATTTCTCTGATAAAATATATTACAATGTTGTGAATTTCCATGTGTACTAATGATTTATGAAATAGAGATATAAATAATAGTTACTCTTTAACTATAAAAAGAAACTGTCATGATTTTACCTCCAAACTATTTCTATGTGCATGTAGCACTTTCCAGTCTGTTCCTCCGATATTAAGAAATCAGTGTTTGAATTGATAGGCAAATGAGGCTGAACAGCAAGTCCTCTGTCACTCCAGCTCTATTTCCCACTGGGGAACGCACTGGCTATGTAACGGTATTTCTGTTGTCTTTGAAAGAGTTACAAGCACATATAGTCTGAGGTGTAAAATCCTGCTGATGGATTTTCCTTTTCATGCAACACTTTTTCTTACCATGTGAGCCTGCCGGAGATGAAAGGCCAATCCATGGCAGCCATTCAGTAATAAGTGTATCATATAAACATATAAGTTATTTAGCATGGGAAACTTACATTCATGTCACTGTGCAGCGGTCTGCCCGGCCGGTCCCCATGCGGTTGAACACAGCCACCAGAGGACAGGCAGGCGCTGCAACTTTAAAACTTCCACGGCTGCGTGCAGCACTGGGATGAGGTCATGTGACCTCATCACAATCAGGACAGAGCTGCCGGCGAGAGCAGTGAGCGAGAGCTCCATTCAGGAGCCGAAGAGCCTCCACAGCTTCTGTACAGGGAGAGGGTGAGGGAGGGTGTGGTGTGTGTGTTTATATAGAGGGCAGTGTGTCTAAGGAGGGGTGTACAGGGGCAGTGTGTCTGGGGGGCTGTACAGGGTCAGTGTGTCTGGGGGGGCTCTACAGGGGCAGTGGGACTGGGGGGGCTCTACAGGGGCAGTGTGACTGGGGGGGCTGTACAGGGGCAGAGTGATTGGGTGGGCTGTACAAGGGCAGTGTGACTTGGGGGTTGTACAGGGGCAGCGTGAATTGGGGGAGCTGTACAGGGGCAGTATGTCTAGGGGGGCTGTACAGGGGCAGTGTGATTGGGGGGCTGTACACTGGCAGTGTGACTGGGGGAGCTGTACAGAGGCAGTGTGACTGGTGTGTGTGTGGGGGCTGTACAGTGGGCAGTGTGTGCGTGTTTATATAGGGGCAGTGTGTTTGTGTAAGTGGTGCAGGTTGTACAGGGGGCAGTGTGTCTGTGTGGGGGGATGTAGGCTATCTGGAGGGCTATGAGGCTACATTAATGCATTATACTATATGGAGGACTGTGACGCTGCATTATACTATATGGAGGGCTGTGACGCTGCATTATATTATCTGGAGGGCTATGATGCTACATTATATTATATAAAAGGCTGTAATGCTACATTGTATTATCTGGAGGGCTATGACTCTGCAATATACTATATGGAGGGCTATGACACTGAATAATACTATATGAAGGGCTGTGAGGCTGCATTATATTATCTGGAGGGCTGTAATGCTGCATTATATTATCTGGAGGGCTATGATACTGTGTTATACTATATGGAGGGCCATGAGGCTGCATTATACTATATGGAGAGCTGTGAGGCTGCATTATACTATATGGAGTGCTGTGAGGCTGCATTATACTATATGGAGGGCAATGAAGCTGCATTATTCTATATGGAGGGTTGTGAGGCTGCATTGTACTATATGGAAGGCTGTGAGGCTGAATTATGCAATATGACTGGCTGTGAGGTTGTTTTATGCTATATAGAGGGCTGTGACACTATATTATACTATATGGAGGGCTGTGAGGCTGCATTATACTATATGGAGTGCTGTTAGGCTGCATTATACTATATGGAGGGCTATGAGGCTGCATTATACTATATGGAGGGCTGTGAGGCTGCATTGTACTATATGGAGGGCTGTGAGGCTGCATTATACTATATGGAGGGCTGTGAGGCTGCATTATACTATATGGAGGGCAATGAGGCTGCCTTATTCTACGTGGAAGAATATGAGGCTGCATTATACTATATGGAGGGCTATGAGGGTGCGTTATACTATAAAGGAGGACCATTTATACCAGGATAAGGGCATATTCCAGGAGGAGGGCCATATATAGCAGGATGAGGGGCATTAATACATAATATAAAGGAGAGAGAGGTCAATTTGTGATTCTTTATAAGATTTAGAACCTTACATGAGGCCCATACACCTGACCAATGTGGGCATGCAGTGGGGCCCAGGTTCAAATTTCGCATTGGAGCTCTTCGAACTCTAGTTATGCCACTGGCTAAAAGCTTAGCCAACATGGCATGCTTTGCTATGTGGTGGAGTTTGATACATCTGTTGTGCGACCATTTTCCTATGGATGGCATGCACAAAGGCATCAGTCAGGTGTGTACATTATTATGTTTATTTAACATATTGTGCTACGCATCTCAATATTCGTCGGATTTTGAGACAACTAACGGAAGAACACGTATTAAATTTAAATTTCCCTGATCATTACTAAAATAACTACCGGTGTTATATGCCCTTACTTTTTAAGATGAATGTTTATCTACAATAATATGTTTATGATATATGGCAGGCTTTCCTTTTCACTTTTTCACCACTCCTCAGTTTCAGTTTTATGAAGAATATACTTTGAGTACAGTGTAATATTCCACAATTCTCACAGGCTATAAGTCATAAAGCTGAGACACGCCATGAAGAAAATGTATTCAACACGACATAAGTGGAAAACAAAGAGTAATTAAGATAATTAAATCAAATTATTTATGATTAGTATAACATGAGCAAGAATTACAGGTTTATTTTTACCTTTAAGAGTTCTTTTGTAAAACAAGTGAATGTTATTGTTGATCAGACCTGTTTCGTAGAAGAATAAAAAGGAAATTATTATTATTATTATTTGTTTTATTTTTATTGTATTATGATTGTATAATACCTGCAGATTATGGATTTATTTATGTTGATTGATTATTAATTATTGGATCAAGATTCACATTGATTGTTGCCTTCCTGCCATAAAAGAAACATTCAAGCTGGTAACAGTTCAGCTTTAAAGCCCCTAACACTTTCCGGTGCTTTCATATGTGTGAGCAAAAATCGGCACAACCGAAATAGTGTAAATCCAATGATAGATTTGATCCATCATTTTGTAGTATAATTTTCTAGGAATAAACCAATTGGTCTACCAGAGCTACAATGGAACCCTTGTTGTACAGTGTTGGCCAAAAGTATTGACACCCCTGCAATTCTGTCAGATAATACTCAGTTTCTTCCTGAAAATGATTGAAATCACAAATTCTTTGGTATTATTATCTTCATTTAATTTGTCTTCAATGAAAAAAACACAAAAAGAATTGTCCTAAAGCCAAATTGGATATACTTTCACACCAAACATAAAAAAGGGGGTGGACAAAAGTATTGGCACTGTTAGAAAAATCATGTGATGCTTCTCTAATTTGTGTAATTAACAGCACCTGTAACTTACCTGTGGCACTTAACAGGTGTTGGCAATAACTAAATCACACTTGCAGCCAGTTGACATGGATTAAAGTTGACTCAACCTCTGTCCTGTGTCCTTGTGTGTACCACATTGAGCATGGAGAAAAGAAAGAAGACCAAAGAACTGTCTGAGGACTTGAGAAACCAAATTGTGAGGAAGCATGAGCAATCTCAAGACTACAAGTCCATCTCCAAAGACCTGAATGTTCTTGTGTCTTCTGTGTGCAGTGTCATCAAGAAGTTTAAAGCCCATGGCACTGTGGCTAATCTCCCTAGATGTGGACGGAAAAGAAAAATTGACAAGAGATTTCAACGCAAGACTGTGCGGATGGTGGATAAAGAACCTGGACTAACATCCAAACAAGTTCTAGCTGCCCTGCAGTCCGAGGATACAACAGTGTCAACCCGTACTATCCGTCGGCATCTGAATGAAAAGGGACTGTATGGTAGGAGACCCAGGAAGACCCCACTTCTTACCCCGAGACATAAAAAGGCAAGGCTGGAGTTTGACAAAACTTACCTGAGAAAGCCTACAACGTTTTGGAAGAATGTTCTCTCTTTTTGGGCAAAGGCATCAACATAGAGTTTACAGGAGAAAAAAAGAGGCATTCAAAGAAAAGAACACGGTCCCTACAGTCAAACATGGCGGAGGTTCCCTGATGTTTTGGGGTTGCTTTGCTGCCTCTGGCACTGGACTGCTTGACCGTGTGCATGGCATTATGAAGTCTGAAGACTACCAACAAATTTTGCAGCATAATGTAGGGCCCAGTGTGAGAAAGCTGGGTCTCCCTCAGAGGTCATGGGTCTTCCAGCAGGACAATGACCCAAAACACACTTCAAAAAGCAGTAGAACATGGTTTGAGAGATAGCACTGGAGACTTCTAAGGTGGCCAGCAATGAGTCCAGACCTGAATCCCATAGAACACATGTGGAGAGATCTAAAAATGGCAGTTTGGAGAAGGCACCCTTCAAATATCAGGGACCTGGAGCAGTTTACCAAAGAAGAATGGTCTAAAATTCCGGCAGATGGTTACCGGAAGTGGTTGATCGCAGTTATTTTGGCTGAAGGTTGTGCAACCAAGTATTAGGCTGAGGGTGCCAATACTTTTGTCTGGCCCATTTTTGGAGTTTTGTGTGAAATGATCAATGTTTTGCTTTTTGCTTCATTCTCTTTTGTGTTTTTTCATTGAAGACAAATTAAATGAAGATAATAATACCAAAGAATTTGTGATTGCAATCATTTTCAGGAAGAAACTGAGTGTAATCTGACAGAATTGCAGGGGTGTCAATACTTTTGGCCAACACTGTAGAGATTATGATGGTCAGATGACAAGATCCTACTTAGCTATTTTTTAATTCAACATTAATTCAACATTTGGTACCTACAAGTCACCGTCAAAGTATTATTTTAGATACACGTGTATACAATTTTTTTAAACTCAGAAAAGAGATTATTCCAAACATCATGGAAAACTAACCTCTGGTCTTCTGTGAATGCGGTCTTGAACAAATCCTTCTGTTTCTACACTGGCTGTATGTTTGTGAGGCTGCAGAATAAATTTAGAGCCAATACTTCCCTGATGATATTGCCTGATTTATAGGTAATTGCTTGTAATTCTCAGAACTGAGGACACCAAGAAATTTTGGCAAAGCTGGCTGGGACTGGCATGAAAATGCCAAAAATGTAAATTTTTTTTGTGCAATTTCTGAGTTGTGAAATTCTTTTGCTACATTTGAAGGGATTTTACACCTTCATGAATCAGGCCCTAAGCCCTGCAGATGAAAGATTCATCATGCTTACTTGCCTTTGAAATTGGAAGATGTTTAGCGGGACCATGAGCTAAGAACTCGTTGTTTCCAGTAGGATCCAGCGACATCCATCTACTGCTCAAAGATGTCTGACCAGACATAGTCTTAGGTTGCGTGCACACGATCAGTGTTTTCAGCGTTAAGGATGTAGTGTGGTTGTAATGCGTCCATAATGCTGTGTTGTAAAGTACAAGCACAGTGTATTGGATTTACAGAAATCCCGTGCCCACTGTGCGTCTTTCCATTGCAGCGTTAACTGATATGTAAGGCAGCTTTCCGTGCTGCTGCTTGTCCACAACATGTTAATTTAGCACTGTGGAGTCAGAGGCGATCTCGGCGGGTGAATGCAGGGAAAAGTCACCATGCCCTGAACGTAGATCATGTGCACGGGCGGCTGTGTTCACCTGCGGAGATACCCGATGTCCCCACAGGAGAGAAGACACTGTGTCCAAGACACTGTGTCTCCTGATTGTTTGCACATTCCTTAGTGGAAACCTTGAGGCCATACCTTAGTCACAGAACCAAATCTATGAGACTCAACTATTCATAAAAAAACATAGGAAATTGGCTCTGGACTGATGAGTCATAGTGAACAATATTTGGTTGCAACACAAACCGGTTTTGGT
Source organism: Allobates femoralis (assembly GCA_033576535.1). NCBI lineage: Eukaryota > Metazoa > Chordata > Amphibia > Anura > Aromobatidae > Allobates > Allobates femoralis. Next base: position 137,851,225 of record JARQOC010000002.1, read on the forward strand.
TTTCAAAGTGCTGGAGAGTGATAAAATAATGAATATTTGGATCAGTGAAACATTGTGAAGGTTCCTTACAAGATTAGGGCAGCATTTTCAAAACTGGAGTTGGAAAATCGGTCAGGATTAATGGTGCCCTCAATGCTAAGAAATACAGGCAGATACTTATCTATGATGCAATGAAATCAGGGAGGCATTTGATTAGCTTCACATTTATTCTGCAACATGGCAATGGCCAAAAATATACAGCCAAAGTCATTAAATGGAATCTGTCACCATATTTTTGCAACCTCATCTAAGAGCGGTATTATTAGGGAAAGAGACACTGATTCCAGCAATGGTATCACTTAGTTTACTGGGTGCAGCAGTTGTGATGAAAATAAGAGTTTTCTCTGCTGTAGATGTAGTGCTCAGAAAGTTAGACCCACCCACACCACTGATTATCAGCTTTCAGTAGACATGGTACATTGCAAGTGAGCTGCTCATCAGTACTGGGGGCACAGTTGGACCAGGAGGCCCAAGGCACCTAATCCTACAGTGATAATCTCCTCCCGATAATACACTTAGGCCCCTTTCACATCTAAGCCTGGTCTGCATTTTGCTTTATTTGCATTTCTATGCGTTTTTACCGCTAAAAACGCATGCATTTTTGCCCCCGTTGATTTTAATAGAAACGCATGCAAAAACGCATATGCATTTTCAAAACAAAAAAAACCCTAGAGGCATTGGCCGACGTTTTTGCACGCATTTCCATTAAAATCAATGGGGGCAAAAACACATGTGTTTGGATGCATTTTTAGCGGTAAAAACGCATAGAAAGGCAAATGAAGCAAAACGCAGACCAGGCTTAGATGTGAAATAGGCCATATTGTATTGAAACAACAGCACACAGCTCAATTAGTCACTTACTGCTATAATCAATTTCTCAGCCCCTACCTCATGACTACCCTGCTTCATGGATTGTTTTGTAAGGCTGCCTTCACATCACGATTTGTGGCTGTCAGTGGGGATCCGTGGTTTTGGCAGGATCCCCATGGACAGCCACGGATCAATCACACAAGCTGCGATTTGGATCCATACTAATCGGAAGACTCGATTGTGCTTAAATCGGATGGCAAAAAGGACACATCCAAGCACAATCCGAGCCCCATAGGGATACATGGGAGGCCAAATCGCATCCGAGTGTATCCGATTTGACACAGGATACACTCAGGATGCTTCAAAATCGTGATGTGAAGGCAGCCTAAGAAGTGACTAGCATCAAATTGGTATTCAGAATGTAACAATATTCAATTATTGAACATTTCTAAGGAATTATTTTATAATTAATAAACTTATTGGTGCTATTTAGCATTATTTTAGCATTTAAACTATTCTCTCAGAAGCTTAAAAATAAATGGGTTATTTTAATACACAAATACGAATTAGGAATGAAAGCTGTGAATACTTCAAGCAAAAACTCCCACTGGAAAGTCGTGCTTGTATTTAAAATGTTTTAATTCAGTATACTCATTGTTATATTTCACTGTCCACCTTGACTTTAAAACAAAGCAACAAAAATCTTGTAAGAGAATGTATGGGTATAGAGCAGAAGCACATGCCATAGTTATAGTATGGAAATCTGTCGAATTGTCCTATATAACATTCATGAGAAGTTTTTGCACGTATCTGATACAAACAGTTTTACAGCAGGAATTTACCGTATGTACCGGTATATATACATTGCACATTAAAAGAAATATTGGTCCGAATGCAGCTGTATTATACTCTCCAGATCTAACATACATCAAGGTGTCCACAAATGCAGAAGACATCCATCAACTGATAGAGCCACAAATACTTGCACAACCCAGCTATTATTACAATCATTAAGCACAATTTCTTTCAAAACCTGAGCATTTACAGTATCTGCATTTGTATCCTTTTTGTCCCAATATATCTTACTACAGTAGCAAATACTTTGAAGCTGAGATATGGGATGTTGTTTGATAAAGTCTTCATACCTGAGAATAGGCGACTTATGTTAGTGCTAATTATTCCCTTTCATAAAGACCTATCTGTCCCCTGTACCATAATTAGTTTTACATGTTGTAGTAAATGCCGACATTTTCCGGATTCTTTTTTTCTTGCTCCTCTCCATCCCTGAGATGCGGTCGTCTATTGCCTACATCTAAATCTGGTCCTTTTATCCAAGTGGGCATGCTCCTAAAGAAAACACCCACACACAAGAATTGAGGACCACTCCACTTGTTAAAAAGACCACATTTACATAAAGAGATGAGGTAGACATATCTCAGAAGTGGAAAGGTATAGGGACAAAAGGAAAACATCTCCAGATTTAGGAGAACAACAGAATTTACATTGAGTAAAAACAAAATCACATATTTATGGCTGGTGGAAGGTCCTCTCTGAAACATCTTCTCTGCAGGGTCAAATAATGCATACACTTACAGACAGCCAAGAAAAGAAAACTACTGGTGACTGCCACTACTACACTCTCCTGTATGACAGCCAAGCCAAAAAAATTTATTATTTGGCAATAACCCGTTTTAGCTTCTCATACAGCCATATCAGATCCCATACTTTGCATTGATGAGGGGCAATCACCCCGAAACGCAGCATCTGTAGATTGCATATGTTACTATGTTACTATTTTCTGATCTGGCATAAATCCAGGTCATATTGAAAAGCTTGTTAAAGGGTCAATTTTGACTTTTAGGATTGCTACTTCCAATAGGTGGCACTAGAGTTTGTCTTCTTCCTCCCTGAAGAGACAATTTGCACAATGAATTAATGAAGGTATCATTACAGGTTCGGAGAGGAGTTAAGTATTAAATATGCAGCCAATGTATCCACACAAACATGTTTCTGTATGATTGTACTGATTTCTTTTCCAAATCATATATGGAAAAGTGCTTTTCTGAGAGAAATCACTGATTTGAGATCTCATGTGTGACAATAAAATTGACTCTGCTCTCACACAAAAATCTGCTCCAACCTCGCGATGTCGACCTGACCGTTTGGACCTTTCACAGTACACATTACATGTCAGTTTTAATACAACAGATAAACTCTTCGATACGTACACCGTGTGAGTGAAGCAGCTTGAAACATAGCGCAAAAACGTATGACCCAAATACCTTTATTTTATCTTTACTGCACGCATTTAAACGTGTTTTTACTGCAGAGTACTTAAACATTAAGGACAAGTGTTTGATGGATTTTTTGCAGGTGAACGTGATATACAGACCGTCTTGTGTGCGTTCATTATTTTACGTGTCATATTACTGATTAATGGATTAAGATTTTGCTCAATTAGAGATGACCCTTTGTTAACACAGATATATACAAGTGAAAACTTGTGTATGGGTCATACAGTGCTCCTAAACAAATGGCACACTAAAGCTATGTGCAAACAGTGCGTTAGGAATGCCTTCACATTTGCGTTTGTTACGCAGCGCACTAATCGCTGCCAAATGTTTGCGCACATGCGTTCCTATGTTTAACATGGGAATGCATATGCCTGCATTTTGGCTGCGTTCGGTTGCGTTTGCGTAAGGATGGGGCATAATTTGTGTGCCCTCCTCTGCACTCAGAACGCAGCCCTGTTGCATTTTTTTTGTGTTCGCGGGCACATGTTTTATCTGCAAGCGCCGCAAGCGCACAAAAAATGCATGGATCTCAATGGATCTGCAGTGACCTCTGCATGACAGCGCAGGAGAAGCTTTCGGATCACATTGAAATCTCTGCCGGTGGCCACCCATGATCACCGCAGCCTCGGAGATCAGCTACAGCGCTGCTGCTCTCCCGCCGGTGTCAGTGCGTGGAAGATTTGAAGATACAGCTGATCTGACAGCTGTTTAAATCTCCCGCGCTGACACCGAATAGGTGATGACGGCGCGGAGAGTTTGAAGCAGCGATCAGCTGTTTCTATCCCTGCACTGATATCACCCTATTCGTGTCAGCGCGGGAGATTTAAACAGCTGTCAGATCAGCTGTATCTTCAAATCACCTGCGCTGACACCGGCAGGAGATCAGCTGTGCGGGAGGAGGAGATCTCTGCCGCTGATCTCCTCCTCCGGCCGCCCCCGAGACAGTTGATTGGCTGCCCGGGCACCATACTAATGTGAACGCATGCGGAGATTCTCCACTGCGTTCACATAAGTATGTGCTGCGTTGCACTGCGCTTTGCATCCGCATGCCATACGCATGCAAACACAAACGCAAGTGTGAAGCCAGCCTTATTTATGTCTTTTTTGGGTGCAGATTTGTCTTAAAACTGCATGCCTATCCTTATTCCAGCAAAGTCAAGGACAATTCTGAACTGGTGCTTATTTTTCCCTTACAGATTTGGTGCAGAAATAAATCTGCATCAGGTCAATTCTTATTCTTAGCTACAGACTGCGAACCCAAATTCATGAAATCCGCATGGCAAAAGCACACCAAAAACTCAAATACACATCGTGGTGCGCTTTTCTGCCATGAGATGCAGATTTGGTGCAGAAATGTCTGCATCCATATACTTTACGTGTGCACATAGCCTAATAGAAGCTGATCCTAAGATACTGCGCTCATCATGCAGCTTCCTCCACAGAAAAAAACAGAATATTAGACCATCCACAGGAATTCATAAGAGCCTTAGGCTAGGGTCACACATAAGCCCTTGGTCCGTTTTTGGCATTTTTTTTTTTCTAAGTGCAAAAACTGATAGAAAAACGGATTAGATGTAATAAACACCCTGTCCGTTTTTTTCTGTACCTAAAAACATTGCTAGCAACGTTTTTGGGGTCTCTTTTTCAAAAAAAAAATTTTTTAACATGAGCCCTATGGAAAAACGGATCTGTTTTTTCTTGAATTTTGGTCAAAAAATGACTAAGTCCAAAAACGTTCAGAGGTACAGGAGGCTCAAAAAGCATCCCAAAAACAAATGGATTGGTCATGGAAATCACTTCCAAAAACGGATTTCTATGTGTGACCTCAGCCTTACAGAGGTTTAGTATTTATTATGAATAGGTTAGTAGTGCCATCAAATCCTAAAGTCACAACTGAATATACCATAAGCATTACATTTTCAACTAGGTAAACATGGTCAAAAAAGCCCAGTTTTATCTAACTATCAGGATTTATCATTTATCCTCCTTAGGATCTACTGTCTGCTTCCAATAGGACACCTATGGTACTTAGCACCTTGGTTTATTATCTGGTCAGAAATAAGAATAAAGGGCCATTTTTATGAAGGAGGCTGATGGTGATCAAATTTGTTAAAAATAAAACCTTTTAGATCTTGTTTTGGCCATCGCTCGTCTGACCAGCGGCCTCTATCCGTTTACCACAAAGGAGAAAATAGATGATCAATTGATAGGAGCCAAATTGTAGCCAATATATAACATGTTCTCCAAAGGGTCGCCCTATTACATTGTAGCTGAGCAGTCTTGATCATGGTCTATTGACTTTGGTTTTTTTCCTGGTCAGAAATAAGCATAAAGGGCCTGTTTTATGAAGGGGACTGATGGTGATCATATTTGTTAAAAAAAAAACTTTTACATCTTGTGTATTTTAGAACGCATGATGTATCCCTCCGAGGTATTATTTGATAGCAGCACAAATTATATATTACATACAGGTCAAATTTTACTGGTGTAAAGGTTGTTACACATTTGTATTTTTTTGTCCAGCGTCCTAATCTGTCAAAAACTTTATGCTCCCTGATCAGACCTGTCTCCAAAGACTTAGAATGGGGACGCAGGCATATGCTGTGGCATATGGTTTCTGCCGGATGCATACAAATATGTCCTTTTGACCTCCTCAACGGCTGCACAATGTTGGGGCTCGTTAAAAAGCCGGATGCACCACACTGCAGCCAAAAATAGAATAGGCATTAATGGGGCCTGATCCTGCCAGGGGCAAATCCAGCTTTCACATTGAGCATGCCCAGAGCCCCTCCCAAAACCCTCACATTAAGTGTTTCCTATGTAAAGTTTCAACTTTCTGACGGATCAGGCAAAAAACAGATGCAACTATATGCAACTGCATCGTTTGTTTGCCTGATCCGACACTTGGACCAGGCATAATATAGCTGCGGTTGCACACGACTGCACAAAAAAAAAAAAAAAACACATGTTATCATTGCTGGTGTCCCAAAGCTTTATAAATGGCTTTATAACCTTTTCCAGACTGAGAGAGCTCAATTACTTTGTTTCTCATTTGTTCCTGAATTTCTTTGGATTGCGGCATGATGTCTAGCTTTTCAGTATCTTTTGGTCTACTTCACTTTGTCAGGCAGGTCCTATTTAAGTGATTTCTTGATTGAGAACAGGTGTGGCAGTAATCAGGCTTGGGTGTGGCTAGAGAAATTGATCTCAGTTTTCCAAAGATGTGATAAACCACAGTTAATTTATGTTTTACGGGAGGACAATCACTTTTTCACACACAGCTCTGTAGCTTGGATTTCTTTTTCCTTTAATGATAAAGACCTTCATTTATAACCTGCATTTTGCGTTTACTTGTTATCTTTGTCTAATATTTTTTTTTTTTTGGGTGATCTGAAACATTTAAGCCTGACAAACATGCAAAACTAAAAGACATCAGGAAAGGGGTGAATAGCTTTTCACACTACTGTATATAGTTATACTGAGAAATTAGTTGACAGATCAGCCTAAATTAAGTTTTTTTAAAGCTATTCCTTTGGTCCATTTAATAAAGACTCTGTGTTGAGAGACACAAATTTATTAGCCAAGCCCAAAGCGACTATAAAGAACTGCTCTCGCTCTGTAGGACCCAGCATGCCCATTTATTACATTGATTTTAATATAATATGTGCAATGTTTCAATTAACCAGCGGTGGTGCTGCAGGGGGAAGGGATCCACTTGTATACTTACATAGTGATTGGACAAGTTGAAATTATCACGGCTGAGAAATAGGTGGAGTGGATTCAATATGGCCATGGGTGAGAACCTTCTCCTACAATGCACAACTAGTAGTGAAATGTCATTTGCGATTTATAACTGTATAAATCACTTTTATCAATGGCACATGGGGGTCGATATTCTGCACTTAGAGATAATTTGCAGTTTATATACCTGGCAATCATCCTTGTTCGTACAGAGGTGACTTTGTAAAGTAGTCTTTACCAGACTCCAGTCCTCAGGGCCCCCAACGGGTCATGTTTTCAGGATTTCCTTAGTATTGCACAGGTCAAGGAATTATTATCAAGACATCAGACATTGCCATAGTTTCTCTTACTTGTGCAATACTAAGGTAATGCAGAAAACGTGATCTGTTGGCGGGCCAGAGGGACTGGAGTCGGGGAAACACCGGTCTAAAGCATATAGTGGTGACTTCAGCGGAGGTTGCAGCCATAATAGACTGATTATATCCTGTTAACAAGATGTAATAGATGTAAGTAATAAAATGTACCTCCAGTAGAAAACTTACCAGATGTTGGATCTTCTGATGAGCCTTTGGCTGCAAAAAAAAAAAAAATACAGCATTACTACACAATAACTCTACTTCAAGCATAAAACAGGTTGGCCTGAAGAGGGCCACATATGCATTATGAAAATCTGCAACTTGTCTTATTCCTCACAGCAATGTCCTTAGTAGAAAAGAAGCAGCGGCATGTGTAATAGTGAACTGTATTATTTACTGTTGTATACAGATGTAATTTGTTCTATTTCTGTAAAAACAATTGAACTCTTCAGTGTTTTAATTAGCTTTTATTATTTGTAATGTACAGTATGTATTACATGCTACCTCTAAAAAAAACTCTGGCAATCTTGTCACATTCTCCTTACGCTTCTTGGGTTTTGCTTTGAATATGTCAAAAAAGTTAAACAAAAACCTATTATTTCTTCTGTCATATGTCAGGGACTTATTACCAGTCACTGAAGATGGCAAGATATGTGGTTCCAGATGTATTGTTCCAGATGTATTAGGCTGTGTCCGCACAATCCGGAGACACTGGACATAGTGTCTCCTATCCGATGGGAAGCCGGTAATCTCCGCGGTGAACAAAGCCACCCGTGTCCACGGTCTGTGTTTGGGGCATGGCGGCTTTTAGCTACATTCACCCACAGCAATCATCTCCTAATCCGCAGCAATAAAATGCCATGCGGCGGCTCTGGAAGCCACCCTGACAATCAGTTTATGGGAAAACAGGCACAGTGTGCACAGAATTTCTCTAAATCCCATCCACTGTGCTTGTACTGTACAATGCAGCGGACTGGAACGCAGCAATATCACACTGCATCCAAACTGCAGCAAACACTGATCATGGGAACGTGTCCTTAGAATTAATGTGTCAGATTTCATAATACAAATTAAAAACATAACCAGATAGATCTCTTAAACCTGATGAGACTAAGATTTTTAGGCTACATTCAGATGCACCGGTTTTTTTTCCCCTTTCTATTCAGCTATGTTTTTGGCTGCAAAACAGGAGCTAAAAAGTCCAAATAATGAATCATCCGTTTCTGATCTGTTTTTTGGTGCATTTTGGGTGCTGCGTTTTTTTTCTCCATTAACAATGGTTCCCCTCTGGAAAAAACACAGGCGAAAAATGCCACTGAAACTAAGGCTGGGTTCACATTTGCGGACCCCTCCGCAGCGTTCTGCGAAGGGGATCCACAATGTGACCGCAGCGGTCGCCAGATCCTATCCTTATAATGGGAGCTCACGGTGCTGCGCTTGACTGCGCTTGACCGTGCGCACCCATTCACTCCCATATGTGATCTGCGAGCAGGCGGATGCCTGCGCACAAATCACACAGTCTCGTCCGCACCAGGGACGCGACATGCTGCATTCCTGGTGCGGACGAGACTGGGTGATCTGTGCGCAGGCATCCGACTGCGCACAGATCACATGTGGGAGTGAATGGGTGCGTACGGTCATGCGCAGTCAAGCGCAGCACCGTGCGCTCCCATTATAAAGATAGGAGCTTGCAGCCTCTGCGGTCACATTGCGGATCCCCTCCGCAGAACGCTGCGGAGGGGTCCGCAAATGTGAACCCACACTAACATGCTCATCCGTAAAATGGAGCTCTCCAAAAGGGAAAAAACAGATCACTTTAAAAGTGCCCAGTCTGAATGGCATAAAATGAAAACCCACTGACTTGGCTGGGATTTAATTTGAGTGATCCATTGTGTGCAGTGCACTGCAAAACACGGATCAAAAAAAAATATGCAAAAACGCACAGTGTGAATGTAGCCTTACTTTGACAATCCATGTAAAAAAATGTTGCGGTATAATCTTTTGTGAAAATGTTTCTGACAATTATGAAAATAAGCATTTTGTAAGACTATCCATGACTGGACTTTGAGGATTACATTTATTTTGAGGATACATTGTGACATGGATTTTTAAGGGAATCTGAAGATCCCTTTAAAATCCAGTCAATTCTTCCTCCTCTGCGCCTGCGCCTCCTTGTGAGGCTTGAAGCAGGCGCAGAGTGAGGTGTCGCTTCTTGCGGTCCCGGCCAACTGTACCGCCTCATGCTGTGATGTATCCCCAATTTCCCCGTCCTGCTCCGTGTTATGCTGTATACAGGGAGCAGGGCGGGAAAATGAGAATACCTCACAGCATGAGGCGGGACAGTCAGCCAGGACCGCAAGAAGCGATACCTCGCTCTGCATCAAGGAGGCACAGGCGCAGAGGAGGAAGAATTGACTGGCAGCAGGGAGGCGGCAACAGCTGTAAACAAGGCGGCACAGAGACGCAGGGGGCGTCAAATGCAGCCGTGGAGTGAGGTGGCTCCAAACATCAGAGACAGCCCCCAAGGCTTCTAACGGTAAGTTTTAAAAAGCTTATATCTCGGGGTACAAGCTTCACAAACACATGAGGGACCCCTTGACTGAATGCAGCATACATGCTGCATTCAGTGCTGCACTTAGATTCACATCCATGGGGGGGGGGGTTACAGGACCTCTTTAAGTAATATAAATATGTATTTCTTTTCACTGAAAGAATTTTGGAAATAAATATTCGGTCCAGGCAGAGGAAGGAGTGGGTTTCTCTGTTAAAATATATTACAAAGTTTCTTATCTTCATGTGTAGTATAGATTTGTGAACTAAAAATTAAAATGATGGTTAATCTTTTAGTGCACCATCCTTATCAATGAAAAAATCTAGCTAATAATATATGCCATTTGTATTGTGAGATCTGCTGACAGATCAGTTTTGACAATTGTCTTTCGCTAGGGATCATCTTCCAACTCACCATCCAAAGTCCCGCTTTGTACGACTATACTATCCAAGGATAAGGATGATTTTGGTTAAGGTCTTAACTAAATCAAATAATCCTCCAAGATGCAAACAAAATATTCTTGCATAACACAGACCACGAAGCATAACCAACTGCTAAGAAATATGATACTTTTCTCCACTTCCAAGTGAGTCATTCCAGTCCCTAGTGAAAATCATTAGTTTCCAGTTCTCTTTTTCTCTCTCATTCTCTAATGTTGCCTGTCGAGTTTTGCTTCCCTGTTTAGCACAACCATTTCTGGAATCTTGACAGTAAAAGGAAATATACAAAACAATAGAGATTCCAGAGGACCAATATTACTGCACTAAACACATTTACTTTTGTTTCTAGCAGTTAAAATGTTCCTTTCTAAAAAACTGAAGGTGACAAACTCATATATTTGGATGTTTCAGAAATTCAATCAAGTTATAGGTGTAAAGTACCTTGAAATGCGTGTAAACAGAAGAATACTCGTCTTCAACATCAGCAATTTTTCTTTCTATCATAAATCACTATACTGTGTAAAATAGCAACTGAATTTTGATGTTTTAACACATACAATGGATGTCTTTCAATAAAGAGAATAATGAGCGGCACTCACCAATGTAGATTCTTCAGTTACTAATCCACCAAATTACAGGCATAACATGGCATGGTGAGGGGAGGGAGAGTGGAGTGGTAACGACGGGCACCGTTTCGCGGCGGTATACCGCTTCTTCCGGTCAGGTCATGTTATGCCTGTAATTTGGTGTATTAAAAACTGAAGAATCTACATTGGTGAGTGCCGCTCATTATTCTCTTTATTGAAAGTTGTCTATTGAACTTACCCAAAGCGTGCACCACCTTTCTGGAGTATCTGCACCTTGGACATATGTGAATGACCGTACAGCAATACGGGGTGTTTATCGCAGTGCCCAGCGCCACTGCTCATTGGATATACAATGGACGTACAGAGACATCAAAATGTTCACTGCTTCTGCCTAACTTCAACTAATACAGGTGCGAATTGAACTCATTTGCTATGAATATTTTTTAAGACTTTTAGTTTTTAGTGCAGCTGTTACTTATCGATATCCCAGTAGAAAGAGGAACAGGCCACTTCCCCCTTCACAAATCTTTCCATTAAACTGTATACTGGCATTCCTCTTTTCCTTTACCAGAACAATATCATACAATCTCTAACTTTTAAAGATAAACTGGCACATACAAAAGCTATATTTACCTGGGGATAAACTGGTAATCTGCAAACAACATAATCGGTTAACAGCATTTTAATCATGTTTGGCAATGTAACAGGAACTCACAGGCAGCGAACGGCAACTATATTAAATGACCAATATCTACTGTATCTCTAATGGCCTCAGCCAAGCTCTGATCAGAGCTGTTAATCTTCTAGCATTAATCATTCATTAATTATTTCTCTGCTTTTGTTGTCAACTGCACTTCTCTTGGATCCAAACCCCAAACATCTCACATGGTAGGCAACAGCTACAGCTGAGAGCTGGGCTGCCGAGGATGCATTTTCTCTGTCTACATGTCCAAATGATCTTCTCCTTTAATGACAAATTATACTGGTACATAGAGATAAAGATCTATATACATCTCCCTGACATCCGGCTGATGCAGATGACTATTTAGCATCCCTATTTTATTCTTGGGAATTGTGGCTTTGGTCAGTCCTGAAGCTGTAGGGTTAAATTCTTTTAGTGTGCAGTTCTTCCTGCAGTCCACATATGGGGGAGGGCTGCTCGCTATTTAAACCCTGAGAATCAGTGCCAGTCAATGAGGTGGCTGGCAACTAGAAAACACAGCCCAAAAAGCACAAAATAATCAACAAGGACAAAATCGTGGGTCATGCATTTTTGGTGCAGAAAACGCAGCACAAAAAAAACAGCAAATTATGTTAAACAGAATCTGTCAGCTCGTTCTACCCCCCCTAACCTATCACTACCTGTCCATGCACCTTGCTAACTGATCCCTAACCATATCTCTCTGAGCTAAATGTACCCTATAAAGTTTAAGAAAAATGGGCGTCATCAGTCTTTCTGCTGTTCTCTCTGATTGAAATTCCCGCTTCCTCTGCTGCTATTGTGAGCCGGCTGGAATGTCATATTGCATTGTGCAATGTAGGGGCTGATCACGTGCTACGGCTCAGTTCCGGAGAATGCACAGTGCGCATATTGAAGCCGAGCTGTACACGTCATAAGGCCCCACAATGCACCGGGTCGGATATGACGTTTCGGCCGGCTCATGTTAGCAGCAGAGGAGGGGGGAATTTCAAAAAGAGGTGGAACAACAGAAAGACTAATGACACCCAGCGGGGCGTGCTGAAATCCAGTGAGTTGAGGAGAATGGAGTCCCAGAACCCACCCTCCGGATGGAGACTGCTTGTTAGTTATAAAGCATTTTTCATAAACTTTATAGGGCATGTTTAACTCAGAGAGGGATGTTAGAGATCAGCTACCAAGGTGCAGGGACAGATAGTGATAGGTTAGGGGGCTAGAACAAGCTTTAGTTATCTTTTGCTTTTTTGAGCTGCTTTTCCAGTTGACAGCACTAACAAAAACGCAGCAAAAAAGCACCAGAAAGGTAGGCATGCATGCAGCAGCACAAACACAACTCAAACAAGTATGCACAGTGGGCACTTAGCTTTACTGTAATTTCCGGTTTTACACCGTTCTCTGCCCTCGGGTTGTAATTAACTATCTGATCTCTCCCATTTTGTCTCCGATGTGATCTCTTGGCAGTAACAACATGTGATGACCCTTCTTGCTGCCAGCTTGCTCTAACAGTCAGCAGCTAACTATTGCCCCAGCCAAAGAGTCCCTGTATAAATCTGGTTATATGTACAGGGGTTAAAGGGTGAAAGCCGGGGCAAGCCCTGGGATGTGGTTAACAAAGTGTTTTTTGTGGAAGCATTATGAACAGCAGCCAGGCTTCCATGAACAATGTAACTGTGATATAATATATTGCACTATTGTTCTTACAATTTTCTAGTATTATTACCAATCGATAGATATATATTTTGTTGTTGTGTGTGTGCACTATATGATCTGTCCCGCTTTCCATTCTTTGTAAGTCAGAAGTTTTGCAAATATAGTGATAACAATATACACTTCAGAGCAAGCTCTGACAGAATACTAATATGACACAATAGCAAAAGGTCAGCAGAAGGAAACTGACCATAACTGATAGTCAAGGAGTAGTGCAAGCCCAACCAGCAACAACGAAATAAGGAGACTGCAGAGCTCTGTGCTGCTCAAGGCACATTTTGAGACTGAAGGTGATTATGGCCGAAATTCTGTAAATAACATTGAAATACCCATTTATCTCAGTATTTTAAGAAACTTCACATGAAGCTCCTCTCCTAGACTTCTGTAGAGATCCAGACATAATAACATACGGTAATACAAGTTTTTGTTACACTTTCTAATGTAATGAGTGTTTTGTGTGAGTATACTCCAAGGCCTCTCATTGGTTGATCCAGATGACCATCACCAATTACAGAATGTGATGAGCTCTGCTTCATAACCAATGAATGCTTCCCTTTAGAGCTCCTTTCGCCCTCCATATTTGTGCCTACTGTCTAATGACCAGGATACTCACTACTTATATTAATGTCCAAAGAGTCTAAAAGGATTGTTGTTACTTAACCTCTTTCAAAAACTTTATGCTAGGCAGCAATATACTATAGAGAAAATTTGGCTATAATCAACATTTATATTTACAGATCTTGCCACCGCTCATAAAAATGATCAGTTATGTTCAGCAATAAATGTTACCCAGAAGAATACACTTTAGAACTGCTTGTTTTGTGGAAAGTTGAATTCTCCCTGGACTAATAGATCTGTATGATGCATACCTTAACATTATACAGAAGGGAATATCCAGCACCACTTTGGTTCTGCTAAAGCTTTAATGAGTTATCAACATAAGGGCTCTTGCAGACTTCTGTGTACTATGGTCCATGCACAGACCAGAATGCACAAACTGGCTGTGGGTCTCTGCATGACAGCCTCATAGAAATATGGGAAGGCGTCACATCTAGTCAGCAAGCTAGACAGTCACGGCCAATCTGTACATTCTGGTCTGTGCAAGGACTGGCCGCTGGTCTCTAGGGCCAAGTATGATAGCCTCATAGAAATACAGCTCTGGCAAAAATTAAGAGACCACTGAAAAATTTTCTAAGAATCACCATCTCTACATGTCTGACAGCCATTCCATTCCAGTGTCAGTTGAATTCCAACCAAAGTACACCTTATTCTACTTAATGTTGTTCTGATTAGGTGATCACCTGAACCAAATCTTTAACGAAGGAAAGTATAAAAAACCACTGCTGTGGTCTTCACAATCCTCTTGCAATAGGACAAGCTGGATGGCAAAACAAGTGCTAGGAATAGCCCAAAAGTTATTTGAATTAAAAAATAACTTTTAACCATGTTAAAGGAGTGGAAAAGAAAAGTCTTGAGTGAGGAAAAGAAGGGCTCAATTCCGGCTTTACTAGCAGAGGGATACAATGAGCGTCATGTTGCCTCCATCCTTAAAATTTCATAGACAGCAGTCCATTACAACAAGGTCAAGCAGCAGACATTGGGGACAACAAAGCTACAAATCAGCAGAGGGCGAAAGTGACACTCCACTGACAGGGATGACCATCGACTTATTCAAATGTCACTCAACAACCTCAGAATGACATCAAGTCACCTACAAAAGGAATGGCAAATGGCAGATGGGGTGAAGTGCACGACAAGAAGAGTTCGTAACAGGCTCCTAGAGGCAGGGTTCAAGTCATGTAAAGCTAGAAAAAAGCCTTTCATCAATGAGAAACTACCTGATGAAGACAGATATCCCTGTCAAAACACGTTGTGACTGTACCCAAAAGTAACGTGGGAGCAGCTGCACCGCTGGCGTTCATACAGCCCCGGGTCCTGACACCACAGTTCCGCAAAAAGGCAATAAGCCTGGGTTGTGCAGGGTGCACAACCTGTTAATGTGAGTGGCCCCTCAGCCCTCTTGTATATTCACCCCACCACCTTTGGTTCTTTACATGCATCCCTATTTTCTTTCTTTCACATTTCATCAATGAGAATCAAAGGAGAGCCAGGTGAAGTTTGCCAAAGACCATAAGAATTGGACCATAGAGGAATGGAGTAAGGTAATCTTCTCTCATGAGTCTAATTTTCAGCTTTGCCCAACACCTGGTTGTCTAATGGTTAGACGGAGACCTGGGGAGGCGTACAAGCCACAGTGTCTTGCACTCACTGTGAAATTTGGTGGAGGATCGGTGATGATCTGGGAATGCGTCAGCAAGGCTGAAATTGGGCAGGTTAATCTTTGCGAAGGACGTATGAATCAAGCTGCATACAAGGTTATCCTTGAAAAACACTTGTTTCCTTCTTCTCAGGCAATGTTCCCCAACTCTGAGGACTGGTTTTTTGCAGTAGGACAATGCCCCATGCCACACAGCTAGGTCAATGAATGTGTGGATGAAGGAGCACCACATCAAGACCCTGTCATGGCTAGCCCAATCTCCAGACCTGAACCCCATTGAAAACCTCTTGAATGTAATCAAGACAAGGATGGATAGTCACAAGCCATCAAACAAGAAGAACTGCCTAAATTTTGTGCCAGGAGTGGTATAAGGTCACCTGAAAGCAGTGTGAAAGACTGGTAGGAAAGCCAACACACATGAAAGCTGTGATTAAAAATCATGGTTATTCCACCAAATATTGATTTTTGAACTTTTTCTGAGTTAAAATATTAGTATTGTTGTTTCTAAATGAATATGAACTTGTTTTCTTTGCATTATTTGCGGTTTGAAAGCACTGTTTCTTTTTTATTATTTTAACGATATCTCATTCGCTGCAAATAGATACAACATTTTTAGCTTTGAATTTCGGAGACATGTTGTCAGTAGTTTATAGAATGTACTATGTACATTTTACGCAAAAATATACCTATAAAGAGAAAAATCAAAGAAACTGAAAATTTTGCAGTGGTCTCTTATTTTTGCCAGAGCTGTATGTGAAACTGTGATGGTCTTGTCTGGAGCTTCATGGCGAGTCCGTCCACTCTAGTCCGTGCATGGACTGCGTTGCACAGACTTCTGAAAGAGCCCTAACAGTAATTAATTAGCAAGTAGTTGGTCTTGGTTCAGCATGAGTGAAATGAGTGTTATAGAACATGCAGATCCTAAATCTTAGGGTGGGCTTACATGCTCAGATATCTGAAACGATATCTTTGGAAAAGTCACGTGAGCGCTATCGTTTCACATTCATTCGTGCGATGTGGACACGCATGGATCTCATTAACGATCTCTAATTTGGCACTGCGCCAGCGTTGTTCCGCAGATCTTAGTGAACGATCTTATAAAGTGGAAGGAATAGGAGAAATCTGAAGGAGATCGTTCATTATAGTGTCACACTGTCTGCCGTATGCTGCAGTTTGCTGCAGCGTCAATTGGATGATGAACGATAGATTTGAGCTCAGGACCTCAAATTTGTGATGAAGATTTACACGCAACAATGCAAAGCGATATCGCTTGAACTATGTCAAAAGCGTGACGTTTAAATGATATCGTTTCAGATATCTGAGCGTGTAAACCCACCCTCACTTTCTTCAAGCAGATCTTTTATCATCCATTAGAAAATATACATCTGCACAGGGTTCAAAAGCAGTTGCGTACCGCGTCCTCGCAATGGGGGGTCACGTGCTGCTGGCCCCGCGCACTTCGCCCGCCGCGTCGCTGGGTCTATGACGCACCCAGCCGGCTTCATGCAGCCATCTGTGCATGCTCTGAAGCCGGCCTGGGTGTACAAGTGACGCGGGCCTGCAGCACGTGACCCCCTCATTGCAAGTATGCGATGGGCGGGTAATTTGAATCTTAGAAGAAGATGGACAGACAGAGAGCGCGCGAGGAGACCCGCCTATTGACAAAGAGCCTGGAGGAACCGCATCAGTCAAGGATTTGGTAAGTATAAAAAGTGATTTATTGTGCATGTTAGTTAGGTAGATTTAGTCAGTCAGGGATGGTTAGAATAGTCATTTTAGGCTCCAGGGACAGATATTTATAGGTTAGATAGGGTTTTTTCGGTGGTTGGTTCCCTTTAATCTCATTAGCTTTCTCCAGTCCTCCTCCTTAAAAACTAATTTGGCCAACAGTGATCTTTCCCAACTTCTCCATACACATGAATGTCAGACACGGTATTTAATGGGAACAGTATGTTTATATCCATCACTTTACCTGTTGGTGGAGAGTTGGGTGATCCTCACACACATTACATGATTTGCTGATCCTGACTAAATCAACTTTTATCAAATGTGTATGGAAGCTTATAAAACATTGTGCAAGCAACTATTTCACAAACAGTATTAGCACTATGTAATCTATGATTGACCTGCAGATCAGCTCCATAGAGTCTGAAAATGTGAGTTTTGTCCAAGTTAACTAATCGTGTGTAGCCAAAAAGTGTATGTCTTCATGAGACAATGCATTTTATTTAATTCCCATGTTTTACAATATCATGTTTTATAATCGACCTGAGAGTTCAAATCTCTTTACACCCGGGTGTAACTTTTTAATTATATGATAACAGATATATAAAAGTTCTGGCAATGTTATACATATTGCAGATTCACTATTCAGGCACTTTTCTAAGACACATTTTGCTGAAACTCACAAATCCCTCGCTCAAGTTATGTAAGACTATATTTGTCAGTGTTGGCTGATATTGAATACCTGTCTCCCAAATACGGTATATTTGGTGTCTGCCTTTGAAATTAATCCACTGGCATTCAGGAGGTAGACAAAGCCAGTTTGGTCTACTGGATTTCATCCATTTAACCATTAATAGTAGTGTTACCCAACTCCAGACCTCAAGCCCACCAACAGTGCCTGTTCTCAGGATTTCCTTCGTACTGCACAGGTTATGAACAGTAAGGAAATCCTGAAAACATGCACTGTTGGTGGCTCTTCAGGACTTGAGTTGGGGAACACTGATTTGGATAGTAGCTGCAATGCTAACATTGATGCTAATCATACATAGTAACGTACACAACCAAAAAGATTGAGAATGTAAAAAAAATATGAAGGCAAAACAACGAATAAAATTTTTAGAGACTGCTGCCTAAACTACAAGCTGTCAGTCATTGATTGGACCACTCTCTGGACCAGAATATCCCAGAAAGTGCAAGATTGGAGTGATTAAAGCTTAGGTTACACTAAATAGTATCTGACAGGTGGCTGCAGAATAGACTGCATTTTCATGGTGACAGATTCCCTTTAAGTTACAAGTAGGTCATCAATATAAGATCATGGAGGGTAAATCAGAGGTTAGCAGCTCCAGACGGTGGACAAATATAAAAACAAAAGGAGCTGAACAGCACAATTCATTTCAATATGTAGGGGCTGAAGCCAAGAAATGTAGATTAGCTCATATCCAAGAAATGGACAATTATTAAGTATATACATGTACCACCAGCATCTCTGTGTCTACATACGCCGGCATCCTGATTCTTCCTAGCGCTCATGTCCCTGCACCCTCATTTCCACCTGTATAAGCAGCGACACCAATGACATTACCTCTCTGACCGCCTGCTTATCCTTGCTGGTGTGCACGTGCTGCATGGTCCTGTCCTCTCCTGAATGGCTGTCCACGTGTGTCTCGGTCCCCTGCTTTGCTGCATTGTCGCCCACATGTTGTGCGGACCTCAGTCCTCCTGCGTGGCTGCTGACGTGTTTCAGCCCCTGGCTCCTGCCAAGGTCCTTGGCCCCAGGTGAGATGTGGGCTCTCCTGGTTTTCAGCCTAGGGTGCACTCGCGTACACTTCCCCTCTGTAATAGGTGCAGTACATGCATCTTGAATTGGTGTCCCCAGTCTATCGCTGGAAGGCACCAGGTATTTAAGGCTCTCTTCCCCTGTTGGGCTTCACCTCAGCAACTCATTAGGTTATTAACCTAGTCCAGTGTGTTTCTCAAGCCTATTACTCCAGGTTGGTCTGTATCCAGCACCAATCCTTCCTGCTTCCAGTTCTGTGTCTTCTGATATTCTGTCTACATTTCTGACCCTGTCCTGCCTGTATCCTGTCCTAGTACCACGTTGTAAATAGATGTCTGCCTGGAGTCCAGTGTTTGTCTGAAGTCCAGTGTTCTGCCTGAGCCCGATCACTTGAACGACTCTTGTATCCATTCTAAATTCAACTTGTTCTCCATCCGGCGTATAAACACCTGTGTATCCAGTGACTAGTGTATCTAGTGACCAGCATATCCTGAGTCTGGTGACTCCAGCCATGACTGTGTGTGCTTGTATCTGCCTTGTCCATGTTGTTTGTGTCCTGGGTCTGAACGTGATGTCCAAACCCTGATGACTTCTACTTATGCCAGTGTCAGCTGACCTGTGCCTCATGCCCAGTGTCTAATAACCTCTACCTATGCCAATGCCAGAAGACCACTGCCTTTTGTCCGGTGCCTGATGACTTCTGCCTGTATCAGATAACCTCTATTTAACTTCCAGTACCTGATGTTCTATAAGCGTGTACTTGTCCCAGTCCTGTTTGTTGTCCTGTGCCAGCCTTGTCTGACTCTGATACCTGTCCAGTTCCCTGTCTGCCCTTCTATTCTGCTGTCCCACAGGTCCGCACAGATGTCACAGTCCCAGATATTGCCCTGGGAGTGGCACCTAGCATCTCCCAGTAGGTGTTTAGTCAAGCCCCTCCCACATCAGGGTAAGGCCAGGTCCCCCCTGTGGTTCAGTACTTCCACCCTTCTGGATACTTGCCCCCCCCTAATGAGCATAACACAGGTGGTGGGAGTCCCACCACGGGCAGCCCCCATGGATCACAAAGGGGGATCTTGTGTCCTTCATTTGCATAAGACAGCAGTTGCCCATGCATGCTTGAGCTCCTTTCAAAGTATATGAGACAAACAAGTAGCTGAGCCTTCAGTTGGTTATCCCTGCAAATCCAAAATTATCTGAGCTTTGCTGTTGGCCATTTTAATTTGTCTACAAGTAGTTGAGCCTACTGTTAGCTATTTGTATAAGTTATAAAGAGCTGTGCCCCCAGTTAGCTATCTCTATTAGTACACAAGTAGCTGAGCCCTGTAGTTGGCTATTTCTATGAGTCCTATGGACTTTATATGAATCAACAGCATGCATAACTGCAACTCTATTCAAACCTCTCTTCCCATGATCAATGAAGTGATGGGACCCCAAGCAATTATACACTTATGGCCTAATCTGTGGATAGATAATACATATATATTTATTTTCTAAATTACCCTCAACAACAGCACAATCTTTCATTTTGTGTTCCTTACACAAATTAATTGAAGCATTTGATCATACCTGTAATGAGTTTGTATTGCCTACCTCACACTCAAAAATATCTTTAAGGAAAGATAAACAACATTCATCACTTATTCAAAGGATAAATGTATGATAGTTGGGGGTTTGACAACTGGGTTCCACAGCTATTACAAGAATGTGGGTCTTAAAATCGTCTATGTGAATGGAGCAGTAATGTGGTAGTGTGACCAGAATCTTATTCATTGATTAATGCAGAGGTGGTTACACGTGCACACTACTACTCCCACAGACTCATAGAAGTGCAATGAGCAGTGGTCACACATAAGGCTGGCTTCACACCACGACCAGATCCGATCCGGGGCTGTCAGGGATGAACCTGACAGCCCTGGATAGGATCTGGACACAGAACCGGAGGGCCAAATATGCCCCCCGGTCCGGTGTGCAGCCTGGTGGCTCAATTGCAGCCGCTGATAATTCAGGACTGCAGCTCGCAAGGAGCGAGCCGCGGCTCCTGAACTGTCAGCATGGGACAGCTTCGTGGTGCTGAAGTTCAGTGCCGAGCGGCGCAAAGCTTCAGCAACCGGCATCCGGCTTCCGGATGCGGCTCCGGTGCGGTCCGGCGCCATAGACCCCCATGTTAGGGGGCGCCAGATCACACCGGATCGGAAGGATCAACTTTTTTCCCTCGGACACAAAAATACTGCTTGCTCCGATTTTTTGTCAGGGAGAAAAATCTGATTCCTCCCGGATGCATGGAAACCAGATGGCAGAGAGCTGCCATCCAGCTCCATCCGGCCCCATAGGATACTATGGGGCCAAAATCCGGATCGGATTAAACCGTGATGTGAAGCTGGCCTAAGCACTTTCACTCAGGTGACTTTGGCACCCTTGTTCTTGTAAACCCCAGTGACCAAATATTTATGACCTACACTGTGGTTAGGGGATAGATTTTATGGGTTAACAATTTTAAGGGGCCGACAAATATACATTAATATGACCCAGCTTAAACAGCACATAACTGTAGTGATATGTAATACAGTCTTTGACAAAATTTGGTCTATGACTTGAGGTCTACAGGGAAAATTATGTCTGTTACCAGATAACCAGCTATGTGGTTGTGATACTCAACTGACCCATGATGATGGAGTAACATGAACTTTTACAGACACCTAAGTACAATTTTATCTCTAGCCACTGACAGAAGTGGATCTTCTTCATTTTAAATTAAAGCAAGATTTCTCCAACATGATCTTATTTAATTTATGTGTCTGAATAATAAAAAGTCAGTAGACTGCATCAAATATAGCACATCATTAAATGCATGAGAAAAAAAATAAAATCTGGGTTTGACTGCAGTTTGTTTAATCGGAGATTCTAAAATGTGTTTTCCTCAAGTTTTAAAGTTGGCAGCAAGGTCTCATAAATCTTACATCACCATCCAAGTTGTGTGAATTGGATTTATGGAACTGGGGAAATTAGCAAACAGAAAAACTAGTATTTCTCTCGCTCTCTCAATTATACTAGAAGAATAAGGGTAAAAGAAAAAGATCGTTCAGACCCTGAAAAGTGTTTACAAAACGCTCTCAATTACTGAAAAATATTAGCTAACGTACCGATCCCTGACATTACTTGTTCCAGGTTTGATCATTCATTTAGCTGCAAAATTCTGTACAATAAAAAGATAACTGATATTTCTGCACACAGATATTCTAAGGAGAAAGACAAAACCTTACACATTTTTCTTAAACATTTAGACTTCTTCACTTTTTGCAATGACCAACAGTACTGTGCAGTAGTTGTCAACAATAAAATGATTCATTAAAAATACAAATTGCCTAATAATTGTACACATAGTGTATATACTACCTGTTTTGCATACGTGGCACCCCACTGGAGACGTCACGGAGAGGTACTACACCCGAAGCAGTGAGTGTGGTATCCCTGTGACCAGGAGGTTGAGATGTTAATCAGGGACCCTCATCACATGCATTCACACACCTTGAGCCAGGAGATCAATTGGGTAACCTGTTACTAGGGAACCGATCCCGGTGGGCGGAGTTTAGGTGGATAGTGAAGAGCGGGAAAAGGAGTTAGCCAGATTGTGAGGAGAGCTGAAGAAGAGGGACCCTGCGATTGGCACAGTGGAGGGCACCTAAAGAGAGGTGACCCAGACAGAAGGGGGATCCCTGGGTGTCAGTTAACACCCTAATCTGGACCGGTACGATGCCTGGCCCGGAGGGACCCAGTCCAATAATGGAGGACCGGCTCCGAGAGCAGTGCAGACGTTCATCCCTGAGCTGCCAAACCGGAGGGAAGCGAGATGCCCTAGGGAGTCGCGACCAATCCCTGCATATGTCCGCAAAAGCCCCCGTGTAGGGTCAAGGAGCCTTGCAATTCGAAAGACTCCGTTAGGACTCGTGGGGACCAGCGAAGGGCTCTGTGCAGGGAAACGTTAGG
The DNA here is from genome assembly GCA_033576535.1 of Allobates femoralis. Lineage (NCBI taxonomy): Eukaryota > Metazoa > Chordata > Amphibia > Anura > Aromobatidae > Allobates > Allobates femoralis. The sequence continues at coordinate 137,874,214 of JARQOC010000002.1, forward strand.
AAGGTACAGGAGCAGAGAGCTCAGGACGAGGACAGAGGGAGAAACCGGCAGGAACACCACTGAGGGCCCTGAGGAGACATCCCATCCTTTGGTGACTACCCAGGCCAGCTACCCGTGACTGTGTAATACCTGAAAGCTACCTAAGGTTACCAGTAAACCAGTGCAAAGCCTAAACAGTGTGTGGGGTCTCATGTACATCTTGCCAGTCTCTTCAGCATAGATTGTATCAGCGTCCCACCTGCAGAGCAGCCTTCCTGCGTGAGTGCCCTATCTCAAACACTGCTCCACCCACGGGGAGCATTATCATCTAGCTACAATATCACCATCCCCGGAGGTCTAAAGCAGCGCCGGTATCATTACCGGGCACTATGGGTGGCGTCACGAACATTGTGCTTTGTTCTGTTATTTTATTTTTACACATTTTTTAGTGACCCCCAGGGCCACGGGCTCGGGCACCGGCCACCAGTGACAGTTCTGTTAATCAACGCCCGGGATCCGAGTACCCCTAAGCACCTGGGGTGTGTCACATACAGACATTGTATGTACAAGTACAATTATAACTGACCAAAATGTCTTTTGTAATCTAATAGAAAATGTAATGTCGACCATAATTCACAAATCAACTAGTGCATTTCATTAAATTAGAATATCATCAAAAAGATCATTTATTTCAGTAATTTAATGCATAAAGTGAAACACATATATTATATAGAGTCATTGCAGACTGATCAATTTCATGTGTTTATTTCTGTAAATGTTGATGATTATGGCTTACAGTCAATGAAAACCCATAAGTCATTATCTCAGAAAATGAGAATATTATATAAGACCCACTGAAAGAGGATTTTTAACTCAAATGTTGGCCTAATGAAAAGTATGTACAGTAAATGTAGTCTATACTTGGTCGGGGCTCCTTTTGCAGGCAGGGAGGTGATCAGCCTGTGGCACTGCTGAGGTGTTATGGAAGCCCAGGTTGCTTTGATAGCAGCCTTCAGCTCGTCTGCATTGTTGGGTCTGGTGTCTCTCATTTTCCTCTTGACAATAACTTGGGGTTTAGGTCAGGCGAGTTTGCTGGCCAATCAAGTACAGTTATACTGTGGTTAGTAAACCAGGTATTGGCACTTTTGGCAGTGTGGACAGGTGCCAAGTCCTGCTAGAAAATGAAATCTCTATCTCCAAAAAGCTTGTCAGCAGAGGGAAGCATGACGTGCGCTAATATTTCCTGGTAGATGGAAGCACTGACTTTGGTCTTGATAAAACACAGTGGATCTACACCAGCAGATGATATGGCTCCTCAAACCATCACTGATTGTGGAAACTTCACACTAGACCTCAAGCAGCTTGGATTGTGGCCTCTCCAGTCTTCCTCCAGCCTCTGGGACCACGATTTCCAAATGAAATATAACATTTACTTTCATCTGAAAACACATTGGACCACTGGGCAACAGTCCAGTTCTTTTTCTCCTTGGCTCAGGTAAGAAACTTCTTAGGGCCCTTTCACATCAGCGTTTTTTGAAATTTGCGGCAGATGCGGTGAAAAAACCGCATCTGCCGCATAACCGATGCACTTGCGGCGCGGTTGCGGTAATCCCCATAGAAAGTATAGGGGGACTTGCGGCAGGTGCGGCAAGTGCGGTTTTGCACTTGCGGCAGGTGCGGCAGTGAAAAAAAAACGCGTTTTTTTTCGCTGCCGCACCTGCCGCAAGTGCAAAACCGCACTTGCCGCACTTGCCGCAAGTCCCCCTATACTTTCTATGGGGATTACCGCAACCGCGCCGCAAGTGCATCGGTTATGCGGCAATTGCGGCAGATGCGGTTTTTTCACCGCATCTGCCGCAAATTTCAAAAAACACTGATGTGAAAGGGCCCTTACATTGTCTATTAGTCATGAGTGGCTTGACACAAGGAATGTGACAGTTGTAGCCTATGTCCTGGATACATCTGTGTGTGGCGGCTCTTGAAGCACTGACTCCAGCAGCTGTCCACTCCTTGTAAATCTCCCCCAAATTTCTGAATGGCCTTTTCTTAACAATCCTTTCAAGGCTGCGGTTAGCCCGGTAACTTGTGCACCTTTTTCTATCAGACTTTTTCCTTCCACTCAACTTTCCATTAATATGCTTGGATACAGCACTCTGTGAACAGCCAGCTTCTTTTGTGGCTTATCCTCCTTTTTGAGTGTGTCAATGACTGCCTTCTGGACATCTGTCAAGTCAGCAGTCTTCCCCATGATTGTGTAGCCTCCTGAACTAGACTAAGGGACTATTTAAAATGCTTACTAAGCCTTTTCAGGTGTTTTATGGTAATTATTCTAATTTTCTGAGATAATAACTATTGTATTCTTATTGGCTTTAAGCCATAATCATCAACATAATCATCTAATTTATTGAAATTCACTTGTACAAACATATGCTCTATACTCGGATTGAAAGGCACGGATTAGATGGCAGTTCCATTGACCCCAGCATGACAGTTTAATGAATTACTGTGCAGCTGTCATGGTCGGGTCAGGGAGCCTACAGTCCCTCCATGCTGTGCCATGCGAGCGTTGTCCATGTTATATGGCCATCTGACCGCAGCCTAAGGCTACTTGGATGCTCAGGTGTGAAAAAGAAAAATACCATAAGTTATATTCATAATGTAGCCACTCCATCAGGGCAGTATCGGGGAAGTGAGCAGTCAGTCCTCACTACACAGTGATCATGCTGTAATCCCTCCCCCTGCTGCTTGCCATGCCGACTTGGCTGTCAGTCAGTGCGGAGGGGGGTGCACTTACAGCTGCTTATCTCTATACACTGGTGATTGAATCTGCCACAACCCCAAGACTGGAAGCTGAATGAGATGGCAAGAAAAAAAGTTTGTTTCCTCTTGGCAGCAGGATTCTCAGTGCCAGCACTGGGCAGGTTCAGAACTATACTATCAGGTTAGTTTTTTTTCATATGACAGGTTCCGTTTAATACATGCTACATTTAATCACAGAAATGGGGACCTGTGGTAAAAAAAAAAGACTATAAAAGGTGTGTTATGTTATAACTTTATTTTCCTAACTTAAATTTTGGATATTTGCCATCTATCCCATAGAACTTATTGATATAATTTTTGCTACCTGTGACAACTAATAAGGGAAGATTAAAAGCTCACAAAAGATGTACGTATTTACTATTTATTTCAATTTAACTTGTAGTAATCATCTTTAAGGCCCCGTTACATGGTACGATATCATGAACAATATCGCTCAAACATCACGGGTTTGGAGTCGTTCAAACGACATCGTTAGGACGTAGTTTTGTGTAACGCCGAGATACGACTACGATAAATCGTTGGATCGTTGATCGCAGATTTGAGAACATGACCTTGTTAGCCAATCTGCTGAATCATTGTGTGTGACACCGCGATAACGATGTTGTTAACGACTTCGCCTATTCACAACAGTGAACAAGTATCGTTCCTGAGTTGTGCGAACAATAGCTGCTCGCTATATCGTTGGATGCGTCGTGCACGATATCTATATGTGTGACATCTCACCAACGATCTCTAAATTATGTCCTTAACGATCGCGCGCCCATAAGATTGTTGGTGATATCTTAACAAACATATTATCTATACACTGGAGTGACCACGGCCTCAACATGACCCTCCACCGTGGACTAAAAAGTGACCATTCCTGTCTCCTGTTCCGTCACCCTACATGCTGTCCTCCCATTAGTATTGTTGCTCTAAATGTAAACCAGCCTGTCTTTCTTATCCCACAGCAAAGGGAAATTAGGGAAGATGTGGTTGAGACTTATCACTGTGCTCCCCATAGCAGTGCAGTAGTCATCCTGGAAGTAGGTGAAGTTGGAGGCAAAAGGATGTCACCAGATAGGATGTCTACACGGGATGAGGGGGTAGAGAAATATTCGTTATCCTATACTCGTAACAAGTACTTTGTAATACTTGTGTACTTGTTTGAATAGCGAGTCTGTTAGTAGTCAATTAGTGAAAGGCTCCGTCCACACACATCCGGCCATAAAACGAGTATTTCCGGGAAAGGGCAGGAGGGTGGGCTTTTTGAGTTTTCAACTTTTCACTGCATAAAACACCTTGCTGTGCCCCCTAGAGAGAGCCTAACATTCAATCTGCTCTCACTGGGGTGCCGTCTCCTTTTGTGTACTCAAGAGACCTGACAAGTTGTGTCAGATCGGTGACGATTGACACATCACTCACAAGCACCTGCGATACTCGGCCAGTAACGAGTATTGCATATACTGTACTATCCGTGCAAGTAATGAATAGTAACGAGTGTATTCGCTCATCACTAATGTCTACACATAAGAAATGTAGAGATACTTTTCATTCCCAGGGTGGGGAGTTGCTTTTAACTCAATTAAAATAAGCCGTTTTTTCTAGAAAAATCCTTTTTATGAAACTGTAACACTGTATTTTCAGGAAGCACTCAACATCACTTTACCAAATTGTATATAATCCCTCATAGGCCTTTTATGTTTGCTTTGCCAGTCAAGGAGAATATTTGAGTCAGCTTTGGTTTTAATTAGTAGCTGGAAATGATATCGTCATTGTGGTTTTAGTATGTGGTCTGTTGACCTGAACCCAAAAATATACCATTCAATAGCATTTCTGCACATCTGCGAGGTCTGAGTATGTGAAGAAGAAAGCACCTAAAGATGGATTGTAAACCTAAATTTAAAAAATATAGTGTGACTTTCATTACACATAATGTACACTTATTTTATTGGGAAGAGTACTGCCAATAAATGCACAAGTATATTCTAAGGCCCCTTTCACATCTAATGCAGGGCTGCGTTTTGCTTAATTTGCATTTCTATGCGTTTTGTGTTTGCAAACAATCAATGGGGACAAAAACGCATGCATTTTAATGCATATTTAGTGTTAAAAACGCATAGAAACGCAAATTAAGCAAAATGCAGCCCTGCATTAGATGTGAAAGGGGCCTAACCTTGTAGAATAGATTGGTGCAGTTTGAGCATTCATATTACTTTCTCTATGAGAGAAGTAAATTATGGGACTAAGGTTAAACTTCCCACAATGAGTTTTTGGTGTGTTTTCGGCACTTTTACTGCATAAGAACAGCAATATATAAACAAAAAACCCAGGGGATCATGAACAAAACATGAGGTACACTTGACCAATTTTTTAAACAAGAGATAATACCTCCGTAATAAACCAGTAAACAGTCGCATACAACAATGGCTATGCTAGAGCAAAAGTTTAATAACAAGCCCAGTTGCAGTACAAAAAACTGGGAACGTACAGATTGGATGGTACATGACACCAGAGGAGAACGACACAGAGGTCACAAACATTAATACATGGAAGGTATAAAGTGCAGAGTGCAGTACAATGAGGTAGAAATTAGTATCACATCCAAGGACTATTGCACAGTAACATGATAAACAAGTGTAGTAATCACAACGTCCACGGGTAACATTATAAAACCCTTCATTACCAGCCAGTAACTCATCAACCATTGCAAGTATTCTATTACTGCAAAGTAGTACCTCTACATGTCTCTGGTGGTGAGCGTAACCCACAATAATTCAAATCTACATTGATTAGTTCGGCATGGGGTTTTTGTGTTAACCCAGTTTCATGCGAGTACTTATACAAAAGTAGGGTTGGAATAGAGGTGAAGTTGCCTATTCAACATCGCTGTTTTGTGTAGTTGTACACATTAGAGGATTTAACTCAGGGCAAGATCTACCTGAGCAACATTGCCAGGTTTCAGAACATGTTCATAAACCTGGCAACTCCGCTGAAGCAACTTATCGCGTTCAATTGCCTGTCACACGTTGCAACGCACTGCGATTTCAACGGCAACAGCGATACCTACGTCACTTTTGGGCGATGTTGCTGGCAACATTACCTATGTAACGGTACCTTTAAGGTACCGTTACACTGCGGCAATGTTGCTGCAATGTTATCGGCAACTTCACGGGAGCGGGTACGTTTTTGCCACTTCTTCAAGATTGCCTTGGAGATGTCACACAGGGAGATATCGTAGGCAATGCAACTAGGATGTTGAAAGCAACTTTAGTTTGCTGGGTATTGTGCAACCCAGTGAGCGATACTTAAGTAGCTTTCAACATTCTAGTTGCGTTGCCTACAATCTTGGAAAAGTGCCAAAGGTACCGTTACAAGGGGCAACATTGCTGCAATGTTGTCGGCAACTTCAAGGGAGCGAGCACGTTTTTGGCACTTTTCCAAGATAGCCTTGTAGATGTCACACAGGGAGATATCGTAGGCAACGCAACTAGGATGTTGAAAGCAACTTTCGTTCGCTGGGTATGAGCAACCCAGCGAGCGATCCTTAACAATGTTTGCTTTCAACATCGCTATTGCGGTGTCACACAGAGAAATGCTAGCAGATTGCCTGAGCAACATTGACAGGTTTCAGGACATGTTCAACTTATTGCCGTTGAATTGCCCTATCACACGTAGCAACGCACTAGCGATGCTGCTTCAACGTCGCCACGCCCCGGAGTTGCCGACGATGTTGCCGGCAATGTTGCCACGTGTAACAGTACCTAAAAACATGCGCGCTCCCGTGAAATTGCCGGCAACATCGCAGCAACGTTGCCGTGTGTAACGGTACTTTTATGTTTTTCCTCACAAAAAAGGGCATATGTAAACAGCTTCATAATTGGTATGTATTCTATGCATAAAAACACTGAAAAAATGCGTTTGTCATTGAAGGACATCTCAATGAGGTATAAGGATAGGTTCACATTGCATTTGTGCTATCTGTTTAACGGATCCTTTTGACAGCAGCACAAACGCAATGTAACCGACACGTAAATGCATTCATAGGCTTCCATTCAATAAACGCATACTAACGCATGCCAAAATAGGCATGTGTGTGCAAGTAAGCGTTTGTTAAAAAACAAATGCTAATGCAGACTGCAGCCTTTCTCAATCCATTAGGGTACCTTTACAACTGCAGCGAGAAATGTTGGCAGCGATATTGCGACCTGGAACTATCGCTGCCACATTTCCTCCTAATTGCCTCCTTATTGCGGTGTGAAAATCGGGAATTTGGCGGCGATAAGACAAATGTCGCCTGGTTTCGATTTTACAGCACTGCTCTAAAATCTAAACCAGGCGACATTGGTTTAATCGCCGCCAAATTCCCGAATCACACGCCGCAATAAGGAGGCAATTTGGCGGCGATCATTCCAGTGAGAAATATCGCCGCCAAAAATGTCTCCCACGGTTGTGGCGTGTAATGGTACCCTTAGAGAACAAATGCAATATAACGCCATGCTACAGATTTGTGCAAATCTGTAGCATTGCGTTATTGTTTGCAATAGATGATAGGACAGAAAGATAGATATGATAGTTAGGCGGCCATCACACGCTACAATATCGTGAGCGATATTGTAAGCGATCACGTGCACGCGCGATCGCTAACAATATCGCTCACATCGCTGGTGAGCTGTCACACAGACAGACTCACCAGCGATGTGGGCCAGCGAGATCGCTGGTAACTATGGTACACATCGGGTTGCTAGGCGCCGTGCGGCGCTTAGTAACCCGACGTTTACCATAGATACCATCTCCCAGCATAGGCTCTGCCGCTGGGAGATCGTTCATCGTGGTGTCACACACCACGATGAGGCAGATTGAACAAGCGTTTATCGCTTGATATGAGGTCCTGCTCTCATATCTGCGATGTCATGATCAAGCGATTTTACATTGTAAAATCGCTTGATCGCACGCAGCGATGCACAAACGATATCGCTTAAGCGATCAAAAAGCAGATCGCTTAAGCGATATCGTGCATTAAATTGAACCGTGTTTGACGTGGCCCTAATCTATCTATCTATCTATCTATCTATCTATCTATCTATCTATCTATCTATCTATCTATCCTAACATCTGTCTATCTCATGTAGTGCATACGTTTTTGAGGTATCAAAAGCATATGTGTTCTAAAATGCCTAAAAATGCCACTTTTTCTGTCACAACGGAAACAGTTAATATTTCTGTTGTAACGGACAGCACTAACGCAATGTGAACCTAGACTAAGGTAGTAACATACAGTAGCAGACGTCTTGAGTAGTCAAAAAGAAGCTATTACAAGACAAATTTATATAGTGCAGCTGATTTTTTTTTATGTTATTGTAATTTTCAGTTTAGGGCAAGGTGATAGTTTTTTATGCCTTTGCAACATTTCCAGCTTTGAAACTAATGTCCAATTAATGGTAGGACCAACACTACATCTTTATAAAAGAAAAAACTCTTTTTAGCAATGTACACCACATTCATAATTCCACTTTTTATTAGCACACATTGTACTGATCCAGTTCAACCAACGAAAATCATTGGCAAAATGACTTATTATGAAGGTGTTATTTCATCTTTTTCATATGATTTTAAGAAAACAAACTATGACCTATGTTCACAAATTCATTAAGTAGCATAAAAATCCTCTTAGGTTAAGTTCCTCCCTATGAGTTCTTGATGCTGTGTATTTTCGTTATGACCAAAAAATGCAGAATGTTACAGTTCCATGAAAATGGATGTGATTTACAGTGAGCGCGCAGTAATCACGCTCAGATATTCTGTCCTATACCTGTTAGCACAATATGACATCTCATATTCTAGCCCCACTAAGGCTAGTTTCACACTAGCTTTTATTGTACCCGGGGGAATGCAGGTTTTACCGAAATTGTAAAAAATTATGCCCCTGCACCGGTATTATCACTGATCTGTCTCACCAATCAGGGATAATACCGGTGAGGGAACAGAAAGTTTCTTACGGCTAGTAGCTGGATCCAGGGTCAAATGACATGCCCCCTAGGGGGAATATCACTTGGAACTGTGTTCTGGGCATGCACAGTTCCAAAATCCAGATAAGGGGGTCCGCATCCAACAGGATCCGGAATCCATTGGGCACATTGTGATTTTACCCATGGTGTCCCAGATCCGGGTGCTTTGGGTTTTGTCACAGAGACCAAAAATGCACCAAAATGTGTTTTTTTTTATCTCAGTGAAAAAACTGGGAACACAAAAGTAAAGAACTGAATGCACCTGCAAGTTCATCAGGCCCCATTGAAAGTCAATGGGGCCGAAAATGGATGCGGGTGCATCTAGTTCAAGTAGGATTCACACGAATGCGAAAAACTTCAGTCTGAAACCAGCATAAACTAATTAAATATGGGACATTTAGTTTGTAGTGCTCACATGGAAATAAGACTTGGAAATCTGAAAAATCCCCTGCAATTCAATATTAACAAATATTCATGAATTGTTTGTTAGGCTACATTCACACGTTCAGTTGTTGGTCAGTTTTTCACATCAGTTTTTGTAAAGGCCTCGTTACACGCAGTGATATCGCTAACGATATCGCTGCAATGTCACAGGTTTTGTCATTTTGACATGTCGCAGGTGACATGACGATGCACCGCTGATCGCTGCGGAATGGCCAGGACCATTTTGCGGTCGCTGGTCTGCCGCTGTCACGCATGCATCGGCATGTGCGACAGGGGCAATGACCAGTGATCCCTAGTGTGCGCCCAAGACCCTGAACGATCATAACGACCGTCAGGTGTCAGCGCAGTCCTGGGTGTTCGCTGGTGAGTCTGCCTGTCTGACAGCTCACCGGCGATCACATAGCAACGCGCCAGCGATCCCGATTGTTGGTCGAATCGTTGGCACATAGTTATGTGTAACCCGACCTTAAGCCAAAACCAGGAGTGGATGAAAAATACAGACATGGTGACTTCTTTCTATTAGCCATGTGAACATGTTGAGTATTTGGTGAGTTTTTTTCATCAGTATTCTAAACCCAAACCCAGGAGTGGAACAATCAGAGGAAAAATATAATAGAAAGACATCACTACTTCTGTATTTATCATCCTACTCCTGGGTCTGACAAATACTGAGATAATTAAACTGACCAAAAACTAAAGATGTGAACGTAGCCAAACTTTGAATAAAGCACTCAGCATTTCTAATATAGAATTATTTTTGGGATGTTAAAAAGGTGAAAATTAATAAGATGGAATGGTCTTACCACAGTGCAAAGAGGAGTCTTTGCTGCATAACCGTTTGGGCTGTAGAACCAGTTGTCTGTTTTCCACTTTATAACATCCCATCAATCACTTTTAAAATTTAGTGGTCTGTGCGTTTTTCCACATCTTGAAATATAGATCTCTCCAACCAATCATACAGATACAGAGGAGAATTCTTCAACTTCGAGCACCCAAGGACCACACTGCCGCCTCCGTCCAGTTTTGTTATATTCTCCAGTTTTTGTTCCCTTTTTTGAGTACCATCGAGATAAAATCTCATGTATTCATCTTTGCTATCCCAAGTAATGCAGATCTCGTACCAGTATGCAGGTTTAGTTTCTCAATTACATTTATCGGAGTGCCAAACATCCATATTTTCAAGCTACTGCTATCACCAAGAACGCCAAGCTCATAGGCATTGATGGAAGAAGTAGGTAGTTTGTACGTGAAAGCAGTCCAGGGATCAGAAGAAGCGAGTCTTATATAGGTGCACACCGCAAACTTTGTCAGATCAGGAACAGATTTACTGAAAGTCATGATATCCAGAGAAGATCCATTGAAGACAGCTTTGTATTCAAATTTAGCAGCATGAGCTGAAAAATAAAAAATATGAAGTAAAGATAACGAATACTCAAAACATACATTACACGAAACCTTATACTAAAGTGAACCTGTAGATTTCACAGTATTCAAGGGAATAGGTCATCTAATTTAATAATTGCCTAAGCCAGCTTCCGTCCGTTTCTGCTCGAAATGACGTCAGATCCGGCCGGACTGAAGCTGGCTTAGGCAAGTATGTATATATTAAACACACACACACAACACACACACCTATACTTGCCACCGGCCCTACGTCCGCCGCCTGGATCCTCAGTCAACATGTCGCCGCCCCCGAACTACTGGATCCAATATGGCGTCCGGGAAGTCTCGCGAGACTTCCCGGACGCCATATTGGATCCAGTTGTCCAGGGGCGGCGACATATCGACTTAGGATCCAGGCGGGGGGAAGACGCAGGGCTGGTGGTAAGTATAGCGGAGTGTGTGTGTGTATGTGTGTATATGTGTGTATATGTGTGTGTATATGTGTGTATGTGTGTGTATATGTGTGTTATATGTGTGTATGTGTGTGTGCGCTCATCACCACTCTGTCCGGCGCTGCGCTCACCACTCTGCACGGCGCTGCGCTCAGTTTGCCACGAGCTGCACTCACCACTCTGACCAGGCACTGCGCTCACCATCTGCCACGGCACTGCGCTCACCACTCTGCCCACGGCACTGCTTTCACCACTCTACCCCACGGCACTGCTTCACCACTCTGCCCACGGCACTGTGCTTACCACTCTGCCCACGGCGCCGCTCGCTCCGCTCTTCACCCATCACACCTCTCCTCTGCCCGCTCCTTCCCCATCCTCTCCTTCATCTCCCCACTGCTCCTCCCCCCTGCTTCCCCCCCCATGCGGTCCCCTGGTGCTCACCCCCTTGCGGTCCCATTGCTTCCCCTGTGCTCTCCCCCCGCCCGCTCCCCCGTATGGTCCCCCTCATCTCCCCTGTACCGTTCCGTCGGGTTCCCCGTGCTCTCCCCCGTCCCAGTGCTCCCCTCTCCCCCTCCTGTGCTCCGGACTGCAGGGGTTAAAAATAAGAAACATCTATATTCTCACCTGTCCAGGCTCCACCGGCAATCCAGCTACCGTATATCTTCAGATGATGTGTACAGGACCTCACGTCTTCTCACAGTCACATGACCGCTCACGTGACTGTGACATCACGCGAGGTCCTGTACAGAGCATCTGAAGATATAGCTGGATCGCCGGTGGAGCCTGGATCGGTGAGAATATAAGATGTTTCTTATTTTTAACCCCTGCAGTCCGGAGCACAGGAGGGGGCGAGGGGAGCATCAGGGACCGCAAGGGCATCGGGACGGGGGAGAGCACGGGGAACCCAACGGAACGGTACAGGGGGAGATGAGGGGAACCGCACGGAGGAGAGCACAGAGGCCTGCACGGGGGACCTTACGGGCGAGAGCATGGGGGCCAAATTTACCACTGTCACCCGTGTGTATTGTTCCTGTTGCACTGTCACCTCTGTGTATTGTAACAGCAGCACTGTCACCTGTGTGTATTCTACCAGCAGCAGTCACCTGTGTGTATTGTACCAGCAGCACTGTCACCTGTGTGTATTCTACCAGCAGCAGTCACCTGTGTGTATTGTACCAGCAGCACCGTCACCTGTGTGCATTGTACCAGCAGCAGTGTCACCTGTGTGCATTGTACCAACAGCACTGTCACCTGTGTGTATTGTACCAGCAGCACTGTCACCTCTGTGTATTGTACCAGCAGCACTGTCACCTGTGTGTATTCTACCAGCAGCAGTCACCTGTCTGTATTGCACCAGCAGCCCTGACACCTGTGTGTATTGTACCAGCAGCACTGTCACCTCTGTGTATTATACCAGCAGCACTGTCACCTGTGTGTATTCTACCAGCAGCACTGTCACCTGTGTGTATTCTTCCAGCAGCAGTCACCTGTGTGTATTGTACCAGCAGCACTGTCACCTGTGTGTATTGTACCAGCAGCACTGTCACCTCTGTGTATTGTACCAGCAGCCCTGTCACCTCTGTGTATTGTACCAGCAGAAGTCACCTCTCTGTATTGTACCAGCAGCCCTGTCACCTGTGTGTATTGTACCAGCAGCAGTCACCTGTGTGTATTGTACCAGCAGCACTGTCACCTGTGTGTATTGTACCAGCAGCCCTGTCACCTGTGTGTATTGTACTAGCAGCAGTGTCACCTGTGTGTATTGTACCAGCAGCAGTGTCACCTATGTGTATTCTACCAGCAGCAGTCACCTGTCTGTATTCTACCAGCAGCACTGTCACCTATGTGTATTCTACCAGCAGCAGTCACTTGTGTGTATTGTACCAGCAGCCCTGTCACCTGTGTGTATTGTACCAGCAGCACTGTCACCTCTGTGTATTCTACCAGCAGCACTGTCACCTCTGTGTATTGTACCAGCAGCACTGTCACCTGTGTGTATTGTACCAGCACCACTGTCACCTGTGTGTATTGTACCAGCAGCACTGTCACCTCTGTGTATTGTACCAGCAGGACTGTCACCTGTGTGTATTGTACCAGCAGCACTGTCACCTCTGTGTATTGTACCAGCAGCACTGTCACCTGTGTGTATTCTACCAGCAGCACTGTCACCTGTGTGTATTCTACCAGCAGCAGTCACTTGTGTGTATTGTACCAGCAGCACTGTCACCTGTGTGTATTCTACCAGCAGCAGTCACCTGTGTGTATTGTACCAGCAGCACCGTCACCTGTGTGCATTGTACCAGCAGCAGCAGCAGCAGTATCACCTGTGTGCATTGTACCAGCAGCACTGTCGCCTGTGTGTATTGTACCAGCAGCACTGTCACCTCTGTGTATTGTACCAGCAGCACTGTCACCTGTGTGTATTGTACCAGCAGCAGTCACCTGTCTGTATTGTACCAGCAGCCCTGACACCTGTGTGTATTGTACCAGCAGCACTGTCACCTCTGTGTATTGTACCAGCAGCACTGTCACCTGTGTGTATTCTACCAGCAGCACTGTCACCTGTGTGTATTCTACCAGCAGCAGTCACCTGTGTGTATTGTACCAGCAGCACTGTCACCTGTGTGTATTGTACCAGCAGCACTGTCACCTCTGTGTATTGTACCAGCCGCCCTGTCACCACTGTGTATTGTACCAGCAGAAGTGACCTCTCTGTATTGTACCAGCAGCCCTGTCACCTGTGTGTATTGTACCAGCAGCAGTCACCTGTGTGTATTGTACCAGCAGCACTGTCACCTGTGTGTATTGTACCAGCAGCCCTGTCACCTGTGTGTATTGTACCAGCACAGTGTCACCTGTGTGTATTGTACCAGCAGCAGTGTAACCTGTGTGTATTTACCAGCAGCAGTCACCTGTCTGTATTGTACCAGCAGCCCTGTCACCTGTGTGTATTGTACCAGCAGCACTGTCACCTCTGTGTATTCTACCAGCAGCACTGTCACCTCTGTGTATTGTACCAGCAGCACTGTCACCTGTGTGTATTGTACCAGCACCACTGTCACCTCTGTGTATTCTACCAGCAGCACTGTCACCTCTGTGTATTGTACCAGCAGCACTGTCACCTGTGTGTATTGTACCAGCAGCACTGTCACCTCTGTGTATTGTACCAGCAGCACTGTCACCTCTGTGTATTGTACCAGCAGGACTGTCACCTCTGTGTATTGTACCAGCAGCACTGTCACTTCTGTGTATTGTACCAGCAGCACTGTCAGCACCTGTGTGTATTCTACCAGCAGCACTGTCACCTGTGTGTATTCTACCAGCAGCAGTCACCTGTGTGTATTGTACCAGCAGCACTGTCACCTGTGTGTATTGTACCAGCAGCACTGTCACCTCTGTGTATTGTACCAGCAGCCCTGTCACCTCTGTGTATTGTACCAGCAGAAGTCACCTCTCTGTATTGTACCAGCAGCCCTGTCACCTGTGTGTATTGTACCAGCAGCAGTCACCTGTGTGTATTGTACCAGCAGCACTGTCACCTGTGTGTATTGTACCAGCAGCCCTGTCACCTGTGTATTGTACCAGCAGCAGTGTCACCTGTGTGTATTCTACCAGCAGCAGTCACCTGTGTGTATTCTACCAGCAGCAGTCACCTGTCTGTATTGTACCAGCAGCCCTGTCACCTGTGTGTATTGTACCAGCAGCACTGTCACTTCTGTGTATTGTACCAGCAGCACTGTCACCTCTGTGTATTGTACCAGCAGCACTGTCACCTGTGTGTATTGTACCAGCACCACTGTCACCTGTCTGTATTGTACCAGCAGCCCTGTCACCTGTGTGTATTGTACCAGCAGCACTGTCACCTCTGTTTATTCTACCAGCAGCACTGTCACCTCTGTGTATTGTACCAGCAGCACTGTCACCTCTGTGTATTGTACCAGCACCACTGTCACCTGTGTGTATTGTACCAGAAGCACTGTCACCTCTGTGTATTGTACCAGCAGGACTGTCACCTCTGTGTATTGTACCAGCAGCACTGTCACCTGTGTGTATTCTACCAGCAGCAGTCACCCGTCTGTATTGTACCAGCAGCCCTGTCACCTCTGTGTATTGTACCAGCAGCACTGTCAACTCTGTGTATTGTACCAGCAGCACTGTCACCTCTGTGTATTATACCAGCAGCACTGTCACCTGTGTGTATTGTACCAGCAGCACTGTCACCTCTTTGTATTGTACCAGCAGCACTGTCACCTCTGTGTTTTGTACCAGCAGCAGCAGACCTGTCACCTGTGTGTATTGTACCAGCAGCACGCTGAATACTCTGCTATGCACTCTACTATGATGCAGAGGGGGCCAGGGAACAGCGGTCAGCTGCGGCCTCGAGTCGCCTGGCCACTCTTTCCGCACCCCACTGCGGTTCCCTGGCCCCCTCCTGCCCGCACCTGCCTGCTCTTCCCCGGCCCCCTCCTGCCCCCACCCGCCTGCTCTTCCCCAGCTCACTCCTGCCCGCACCCAGCTGCTCTTCGCCGCCTTCATCTGCCCGCTCTCCCCCAGCCCCCTCCTGACCGCACCCGCCCTCTGTCCCCTACGGCAAGCAATCTGCTATATTGTCCCAGAATTTAAACCCAGCTTCCCTTTGCATTATTCTTAAATCTTCATTAATCAACTGCATACATAGTCTAGAATACCCGATGCTTTAGCATCGGGCACACATCTAGTGAGGATTATAAACATCAAAGTAATGGCACGTTTGTACAGGCTGATTAAAGGGAACCTGTCAGCTAGTTTATGCCCCCCTCAGCTATCACTGTCTGTACCTGTAGCTTCATAGTACTATTCTAATCATCCCTGTCTGAGCTCATAGTGTAATGTTAAGGGTGAAAAAAAGCATTTATACACTTTTCTTATGTAAATGAGGAAGCAGTCACTCTGGCAGGTTAACTTAACATTGCAGCCGAATTCAGAAGACGCTGACAGGACCTGTGTGATGTCATGACAAGGTGACTGTAATGGGCAGAGCTGAGTCTCCATAGACAATCAGGATTTTGCTTGCTTAGCTCTGCCCACTATGTTCACATGACTGTTACATCACACAGGTCCTTTTCCACAGACAAGTTTGCAGTAAGTTAACTATTAACCTGCCAGAGTGACTACGTCCTCCAAGATGTAGTTCTTCCCTCATTTATATAAGAAAATGTAAGTGTATAAATGCTTTGTTTTCATCTTTAACATTAGACTATTAGCTCAGACAGGGATGATTTAGAATAGTACTATGAAGCTGCAGGGACAGGCAGTGATAGCTGGGGGAGCATAAACAACCTGACAGGTTCCCTTTAAGTTCAAACCTTAGTAGAAATACGTTTTGCCATTTCGACGAAATCCAGCTTTGAAATCTTATGCAAATGAGCTGCCGACACTTTGGATGGCTGCCCTCCCTCTCTATTCCCCACATGCCTCCTGTGCCTGATTGACAAGTCACTCTTGTTTCAGTGGCCTGCCTCTCCTAAAAGGACTCTATCAGCACAGAATGACTGTTTACAGCAAGACCAGGAGCTTGTGCATCATGGCATGGCAAAACCTTACACCTGCTTGGTTTCTATCTGTCTCCTCCAATTTCTGGGTCTATGAAGCCGTCAATCAAGGAAGAGGAGGAGGTTGAGATAGAGGGAAAATAAGCAGATGAGATGATATATTTAAATGATTAGCCCCGCCATGAGACACAAGCACCTGGGCTGGTTTGAATAGTCATTCTGACAGAGTCCTTTTGTCTGTCAAAACAGGGGATTCTGGGACTGTATACTGGCAAACAGGGGGAGGCTGAGGCTGTATACTGGCAAACAGGGGAGGCTGGGGCTGTATACTGGCAAACAGGGGAGGCTGGGACTGTATTCTGGCAAACAGGGGAGGGGCTGGGGCAGTATGCTGGCAAACAGGGGGAGGCTGGTGCTGCTATATACTGTTGAACAGGGGATGCTGGTGCTGCTATATACTGTTGAACAGGGGAGGTTGGTGCTACTATATACTGTTGAACAAGGGAGGCTGGTGCTGCTATATACTGTTGAACAGGGGAGGCTGGTGCTACTATATACCGTTGAACAAGGGAGGCTGGTGCTGCTATATACTGTTGAACAGGGGAGGCTGGTGCTGCTATATACTGTTGAACAGGGGAGGCTGCTGCTATAAACTGGTAAACAGGGGAGGCTGCTGCTGCTATATACTGGTGAACAGGGGAGGCTGCTGCTATATACTGTACTGGTGAAACAGGGGAGGCTGCTGCTGCTATATATTGGTGAACAGGGGAGACTGCTGCTGCTATATACTGCTGAGTAGGGGAGCTGATGCTGCTACATACTGGTGAACAGGGAGGCTGCTGCTGCTGTATACTGGTGAACAGGGGGCTGCAGCTATATACTGGTGACAGGAGGCTGACACTATGCAGGCTGGGGATGTGGGGGAGGCTGACGCTTTAGAATGGGGACTAGGGGGCATATTACTTTAGAATAGTTTTCATTGGAGCCATGAAGTAACATCTACTTTAATATGCAAATGAGGGTGCTTCACAGGACTCTTGTATTTGTATACCAAAGCTTGTCTTTATTGTGAGGCTAGGGTCACACCAGTGTTCAGCCTTGCATTCTGGGGGTTCCATCTAAAACTTAGAATTTGTCAGCATTAACGCAGTGTTAGGGCACTGTTACACGTCGCAATATCGTTTCGATATCGCATACAATTTCACGGGAGCGCTCACGTTTTTTGGCAATTGTCCAAGATCGCATAGGAGATATCACACAGGGATATATCGGCAGGCAACGCAACTAGGATGTTGTCTGCAACTTTTGTGCGCTGCGTATGATCAACCCAGGGACCGAGCATTAACATTGTAGTGAATAGGGAAGTTGCAAACAAGATCGTAGTTGCGCAGTCACAAAGCACGATCATGCCAGATTGCATATGCAACATTGTACAGTTGAAGTGCTTGCACAATCTTCTTGCAATATCGTAGCTGCAATTTTTTCCCGTCGCATTGCCCTGTTACACGACACAACGCACCAACGATATCAACTGCAATGACCACACCAAGTGACTTTTTGTCGATGTTGCATTGGTGATGTCGCGACGTGTAACGGTACCCTTACCGGAAAGGAAGGACTGCGTTAACGCTGTCAATACAATCCTATGACGTTAAAAGAAAAGTAGAAAAGCGCACATAGGGTCTTATCTGGGTGTAACAAGGGTGTGTGCTTGTGGTTGCACTAACCTTTTGTTGTTGTGAGAGTCACAACAACTAATATGTGAAAACCGGCTTGCAGTACTCCACCCAAGGAAAACAATTACAGTAGTGGAGGAAAGGGTGGTTACTCGGGCGCTGCCGTCTTGTCAAATCATCCAAGAAGTCGCAAGGAGTTAATAGCAATACCTTTATTGTCTTACACGTTTCGTAGCACTACAGACCACTTCATCAGAGATCCTTTCTGGATCTCTGATGAAGTGGTCCATAGTGCCACAAAACACGTAAGACAATAAAGGTATTGCTATTAACTCCTTGCGACTTCTTGGATGATTTGACCAGATGGCAGTGCACGAGCAACCACCCTTTCCTCCACTACTATAATACAATCCTATGGCAGATGGAACCCGAGCGCAGGTCACACTACCGGACTCACACTGCTGAAGTTTGAAACCTCACACTATTTCCAAGCCCATCACATGACGCGGGAGAGCACGTCTTGTGATGCGCTTGGAAAAAAGTGCCAGGCTTCAAACTATGGCAGTGAAAATCCAGCGTTTGACCTGCTCTCGGGTTCCATCTGCCATAAAACTGCATTGACAGCGTTAAATAATGCAAAACACGGCAGAAAATGTGCGCCTCAAAAAGCGCAGGAAATACACAGCGTGTGAACGTAACCTTAATGGCACCTTTACACGCCGCCACAGGAAGGTAGAAACCGCCAGGCATCGGGCACAATTGTTCCTTTTGCCTTGAAAAGACTGCGAAGAGGCGGCGTGTAATTTAGGAAGTTCCTTCCTGTGTCTTTGGATACCTGTGTTTCAGCCGTGCTCAAAAACAAGCTGGCATAATCCCAATGGTGGCGGCGTGTAATCGGGGCACAGGCACGGTATTTGAGTTCCCTGGGGCGTGCCACAGCGTCATGTATACCACGCCCCATCAGCTATCATTGGTGGGGGCTACTGTGTACTCATTGGCTGTCCCTGCACAGGGCGGCATATTTAACGAGCTGACCAGTCACAATACACATTTGCAATAGCGTCATGTATTAGCCAGCCTTCCTGCGCTGGCTGGCCAATCATGATGCTATTGCATTGTCCAATCATTGTACGAGCGTCGCGTAATACACAACTCTGGCACGCTTATGTGTTGTCCCTGCTGCCCCAGGTCCGCCCATATTCCCTTCTGGTAGCGGCGTGTAAATCAGGGAAGGTGCTCCACAGAAGGTAACCCGCGGCACCCGTCGGCACTTCCGGGGAACGAAAATACCTTCTGTGGAGCACCTTGTGGCGGCGTGTATATGCGGCATTAGGCACCGTTGGCAACCGTTGAAAACGCGCGCGTGTGGTGCCTGCCTGTTGCTGCCCTCTGTGGCGGCGTTTAAAGGTACATAAAGCGTTTTACAGGGTAGATCTGCCTTAGGCCCCTTTCACACTGGCATTTTAAAAAAATGCGGCAGATCCAGCAGAATTACCGCATCTGCCGCATCCTCCGCCTAACGGCCGCACTTGCGGGGTGTTTGCGGCAAGCCCCATGCATTGTCTATGGGGCTTGCAGTCGGTGCTGTTTTGCCGGTTGCGGTAGATGCGGCACTTGCGGCCATGAAAAAAAAACACGGTCAGCAGCGATTTTTTTCGCAGCCGCAACTGCCACATCTGCCACAACCGGCAAAACCGCACTTGCCGCAAGCCCCATAGACAATGCATGGGGCTTGCCGCAACTATCTTGCAAGTGCGGCCGTTAGGCGGAAGATGCGGCGGATGCGGTAATTCTGCCGCATTTTTTTCAAAAACGAACAGTGTGAAAGAGACCTAAAATAGATGTTGTGTGCACAGACTCAGTGTGTGATGTCAGTAAGGGGAGTGACCACTAAAAGTGCCTATGGCAGCATGAAGGCCAAATATGACCCTGACTATGTCCTACATCGGGAAGGGGTTAATAATGTTTGCGTTGTGAAATCTGTTGAGAGATTGCTTTAAAGTAACATTGTTCATAATACTGTTATAACAATGTTCTGCATCCATTCTTATCAGCATTTAGAAGCATATTGTTAGCATTACATTACTATAACACTGAAGATTTCCAGGAGATAGAGTATGCAGCTTCATCAATACCTGTAATTATTCCCATGGCAGTCACATCATCTGCATATTTCATAATCAAGTTCCCTTCACACTTCACAAGTTGCCAGAAATGTACCTTTTGATCACCTTTCCCCTGTACTATTCATAATACTGGTGTCTTCTAGTGTGACATAGGGGCTTTAAAACATCCGGGAGTCAGAGCTCAAGTGTGAATGCAATGTTTGCACAGCTGATCGCTGGTCGCTGCGGCATGTCACACGCAGCGACGTCAGTGTGAGGTCGCTGCAACGTCACAAACCCTGCGATGTTGCAGCGATATCGTTAGTGATATCACTGCGTGTAACGGAGCCTTAAGATCAGAGTTTCATTAGAGCAGGATCTATTTTTCTCAGAGGTAGAAAATTAAAAAAAATTAAAAACTGATAAAAAAGTTTCCCCACCATCTCCATTCAGTCAGTCCTTGAAAATACAAGCGCACTTGGATGTCATACCAGTGCAGTCTGATATTTTCCATGGATCCATAGATTTGCTTTGCTGATTTTAATCCGCTGCTTCAATCAAAATGATTGAAGACATGACAGACATGTCATGATTTTGAAAAGTTTGGACATGTGGTCAGCTCCAGAGAGTAATGGCCACTTTACACGTCCCGATATCGGCGTCCAACTCTGACCAAAAGTCACGTGGTTCGTGTGTTGGCCCCGATATCGTTCGTGCATTGTATGGTATAAATGTCCAATACGATGCACAAACGATGCCAAAACAATATCGGCCATCAAATGAGCCTGCTCTCCAACGGCCCGATATTGAATGGACGTTGTGGCCGGATCGTGCTGTGTAAAAGCCCAACTACGATGTGGAGTACAACTTCCCCTATCCTGTCCCATGTTAAATGGTCGTTCTTGGGTCAGCCGTACAAGGGGGCGTACACATCGTAGTGGCGTTGCCTGCCGATATCGCGCTGTGTAATATCTCCTATGCGATCTTGGAATTCTGCCCAGAAAAAGCGCGCTCCCGCGGCGTTGGATCCAATGTCGGACCGACGTTGGGACGTGTAAAGTGGCCATAAGGTTGTGTGCCCACAGGACGTTTTTTAAGCAGTCCTGAACACATCAAAACCTGTACTGGTTTCAAGGATCCTAGAGTCCTTGCCAGGAGATTTGCTGCGTTCAGGTCCTGCATTTTTATCCCGTTTTATGCTTGTTTTTGCTGCGTTTTTCAATACAGCCAAGTGTATTTTTTGCAGAGTACGTTGTGCTTCACTCTTGTAACATTTTCATACACCCATAATGTTTTTATTTTTAAGTTGATGGCCCTATGGAAGGTTTGTTTTTTTTGCAGCGCATGCTTATGTTTTTATCAATACCATTTTAGGGTATATAGGACATTTTTGATCAGTTCATATTCCATTTTGCTTGCTATGTCGCAGCAACCGAAATACTGCAATTCTGCCATTAATTAGTTCTATGCTTTAATCGATCTGACTTTTACTTATGTGGAGATAAAACACGTCTAATTTTTTTCTATTTCCTTTATTTCTAATGGGGGAAAGGCAGGTAATTTGAACTTTTGTATTTTTTTTTCAGATTTTGAAAAACCTTTTTTATTTCACTGCATATTTTAGTTCACTTAGGGAATTTGACCTTGCTAATTGGTTGTTCTATACATGGCAGTGCCAGAGTTTTGCTATATATACATCATGGTCTCCTATGAAATCCGGCCCCGGTCTGGTTCTGTACATTCACAGTTATGATACGACCATTTGAACCCAGCGATCATGTCGTGGGGGTGGGGATGGGATAGATGGCTGCTTAAATCGGCACTCCCCCAGGCCATGCACTGTAAATGCCTCTATAGCGGCCGTCACACGCTACGATCTCGCTAGCGATATTGTAAGCGATCACGTGCACGCGCGATCGCTTACAATATCGCTCACATCGCTGGTGAGATGTCACACAGACAGACTCACCAGTGATGTGGAGCAGCGAGATCGCTGGTTACTAAGGTACACATCGGGTTACTAGGCGCCGCGCGTCGCTTAGTAACCCGACGTGTACCATAGTTACCATCTCCCAGCATAGGCTCTGCCGCTGGGAGATCGTTCATCATGGTGTTATACACCACGATGAGACAGATTGTAAAATCGTTCATCGCAAGATCTGAGCTCCGGAGCTCAGATCACGATTTTGCGATTTTATCAATTCTCGCTCGTCGTATCTTGCCGTCACACGCAGAGACATCGTTCACGCGATGTTAAATCTGGCGCGTTCAAGCGATATCTTTCAAGATATCGTAGCGTGTGACGGCTGCTTATCAGAGATTGGAGGATTCTATGCATCAATCATCAATATGTTCTAACATGCCAATTCTTCTAATGGTTTGAGAGTGGCAAATGCATCTTAAATTAATTAGATTTGTGAATTATGGTTGACATTACATGTTTTATTAGTTTACAATATTAAAAAAGATGATTTGGTCGCTTATAATAAAATAACTAAAGAAACATTGGGAGTTATTGCAATCCCTGAACACTGACACATAATCTTATAGAATATTTTAGCATTTTATGTAATCAAAAAAGGTTAGGTTGTACCAGGCAAAATTCTACATAATGTTGTTTTATGTGAACTGATGTAATCTACAAAATGCATGCCATAAGTGTAAACTGACTGCTTGGTTTTACAGAGCCCTATAGAAATTCCTTCAAACACTAAGTAAAAGAATCATTCATTCATACTCCTTCCCAGATCTCGAAATGGAAATTGTAGACCAGAACATTTATTTTAATTTGCCGTAGCCTGATCCAAAAGCCACATAGTAATTGAATGCTATAATTTCCTTTAAGAAACTGTGATGCTTGGATTTCAGCCAACTGATGACACATATATATATATATATATATATATAAAGTTTTTTTTTATAAATGCATTCATAAAAATATACTGAAACAAAGTATAGCATAGTATTCTAGTAAGACTTGTTAACTCATATACTTGCAACAGCTCTAGTAAGTGCAGGTGCATTCAACTGGCAATGGACTAGTATATAACAGGGCAGACTATATACTGGTATACTAATAAAAAAGCCAAAAAGCCAGGTTCTGCTTTTAATGCATTCAGGAGGCCGTAATGGCACAGCGAATTAAAAAATGTAGAGTAGGACTGCCCCATCTGAGAATGCCGTGACGTGGGCGGGGTAGCTCAAAGAATTGATCAATTGTTTGCCAAATGTCTCAGTTTAAAGTACAGTTAGAAATTATGTGCACATGCACTTTTTGTATTGCGTGCTAACCTTAGGCAGCGCTGGCTTCTTGGCTTTTTTATTTGCTATAGGTTTGTGGCTGTCACACACTTTTTGCCGTGCGCGCTTGGTTGTGCATGCCATTCTATCTGTCTTTAATGTGATTGATCTAGGCAGCTGTACATACATACAGCGGCCATACCCTGCCCATAGGCTCTGCTTGATTGTTGCACATGTGTTTGGGCCTGTTCTACCCTCATCCATGGTTGTTGGTTGGGCAGTGTGGGGGTCAGATCTGATAATGTCCGGATGTCATGTCCGGACCTGGTCTGCATTTATCTGCGCTGCTTTTCTGGCGCCATGGGAGTAGTTCATTAATGCTTCAGGTACGTGTGCATTTGATATGGTTCTGCTTTTAATGCATTCAGGAGGCCGTAATGGCACAGCGAATTAAAAAATGTAGAGTAGGACTGCCCCATCTGAGAATGCCGTGACGTGGCGGGGTAGCTCAAAGAATTGATCAATTGTTTGCCAAATGTCTCAGTTTAAAGTACAGTTAGAAATTATGTGCACATGCACTTTTTGTATTGCGTGCTAACCTTAGGCAGCGCTGGCTTCTTGGCTTTTTTATTATATACTGGTATACTGTATATCCTAGTGTATTTTATGCTTCATAATTCCACGGATTTTATAATAAAGGAATCTTCCTACCTTTACAATTGATACATTGATAATCAATGTTTGTGGACTCCAAGTATTGCAAACGTTACTGGCTAAAATGGGCCACTCCTGACTCAGCAATGAAGAATAGCAATTCAGTGTCATTTGTGTAATTGCCCCTTCTTTCTAGACATCAAAGAGGAGTACAGAGGTCTGATCACCAGAAATTACACAACTCACTAAGTGCCATCAATGTCTACCCTTTATGGTATAGTCTATCTTTTACACCCAGATTATAACTCCCTTCTCTGCAATAAAATTCTTTCAGCAAACCTTTATTTTCCCACGTTCCCCTAAGGAATGTTATTCTAATCATGGATGGCTTTGTCATATGTACTACTCCTCTTTCATACCATTTAACTTTGGCAGAGTTCGCACAAACATGCGCTTTTGTTTGCTTAACCCCTTCATGACCTTGGAATTTTTCATTTTTCATTTTCGTTTTTTGCTTCCCTGCTTCCAAGAGCCATAACGTTTTTATTTTTCCGTCAATATAGACATACGACGGCTTGTTTTTTGCAGGACGAGATGTACTTTCAGATGCAATCATTTATTTTACCATATAGTGTACAGGGAAGTTGCAATAAAATTCTAAATGCAGTGAAATTGCAAAAAAAGTGCAACAACACGTTTGTTTTTGGGGTATTTTAGTCGCCATGTTCAATATACGGTAAAACCGACATGACAGGGTGATGCCTCACTTCGGTACGAGTTCGTAGACACCCCACATGTATACCTTTATTGGTATCTAGGTGGTAAAAAAAAAATTCAGAAGTTTGAAAAAAAAAAAAAAACAGACTTTTTGCGCCATGTTCTGCGACTCGTAGCGTTCTCATTTTTCGGATCTGGAGCTGTGTGATGGCTTATTTTTTGCGTCTTGAGCTAACGTTTTTAATGATACCATTTTTGGGGGGATCCGCAGTTTTGGTCGCCCGTTATTGCATTTTATAGCCATGTTGCGGTGACCAAAACAACGGAATTTTGGCGTTTGGACCATTTTTTCCGTTACGGAGTTTGCGGCTCTCAATCTTAAATCAGCAATACATTGGCAGTCACATCCCATCAACAGAGCAGCCTGGAAGAGGAAGAGCTGCTTTGTTTGCATGGAGCAGCAGAATCACCAGAAAGGTGCAGTCTATGACTTCTCTGAACGATCGCTGGTAGGACAGGTATTCAACAACTACCTGTTAGTTCTTAAGCCCATAGTTCAAAAAAAGAGAATTTTGTTTACGTACCGTAAATTCTTTTTTCTTTAGTCATCAATGGGAGACCCAGACAATGGGGTTTAGGGCTCTGCCCTCCGGAGGTCACACTAGGTACTACAAGTTTGTAGACACCGCCTCCTCCGCTTATAAACCCCTACCGCAGGGAACATCCTCAGTTTGGTCCATAAGCTGCGAGGAGAAATAAACCACACCCGAAACATCGGGAAGAATGCCGTGCACAGACGGTTCAACAACCCGGCAAACACTGTCTCAACAGAGAACAGAACAAGTGCAAAATATGCAACGGAACAACTGGGTGGGTGCTGGGTCTCCCATTGATGACTAAAGAAAAAAGAATTTACGGTACGTAAACAAAATTCTCTTTTTTCTGGTCGTCATAATGGGAGACCCAGACAATGGGGATGTCCTAAAGCAATACCCCAGGGCGGGAAGAGTTCCTCAACAAGACGGATAACACATGGTTCCCTTTAAAGGTGGGCAACCGCCGCCTGGAGAACCTGCCTGCCCAAACTCGCATCCGCAGAGGCATGGGCATGCACCATATAATGCTTAGAAAATGTGTGCAGGCTGGACCAAGTGGCCGCCTGACACACCTGTAGAGCAGACGCTCGATGTCGCAAAGCCCAGGAGGCACCGACAGCTCTGGTAGAGTGAGCCTTCAATCCCACCGGGAGAGGCAAACCAGAGGATCGGTAAGCCTCCTGAATGGGAGTTTTAATCCATCTGGCCAAGGTCGACTTTGAAGCCGCGGCCCCCTTACAGCGACCCGTCGTGAGAACAAATAAGGAATCCGAATTCCTAAAGGAAGCGGTCCTGGACACATAAATGCGTACAGCTCTCACGAGATCCAGAGTATGGAGGTCGCGTTCAATCTGATGAACGGGAGCGGGCAAAATGAAGGGAGAACAATCTCCTGGTTCAGGTGAAAAGTTGAAACCACCTTCGGCAAGAATTCTGGCCGTGGGCGCAACACCACCTTGTCTTGGTGAACCACCAGAAAGGGTGACTTGCACGAAAGTGCAGCCAATTCTGAGACCCTCCTCAGAGACGTAATTGCCACCAGAAAAACCACCTTCTGGGACAGACGCAAGAGAGAGATATCTCTCAGCGGCTCAAACGGCGGTTTCTGTAACGCCGCTAGGACTCTGTTAAGGTCCCAAGGGTCCAGAGGTCTCCTGTAGGGCGGAACCATCCGCGACACCCCTTGGAGAAATTGACGCACCTTCGGGAGGAGTGCCAATCGCCTGTCAAACAGCACCGAGAGTGCTGACACTTGACCTTTCAAAGAGCCAAGGGATAATCCCAACTCCAGACCCGACTGTAGGAAAGCCAACAACGTCGGGATGGAGAGGGGCCACGGAGAACGTCCACCAGAGGCACACCAGGTAAAAAAGATTTTCCACGTTCTGTGGTATATCTTCCTGGAAACGGGCCTCCTAGCCCGATTCATAGTAGCAACCACTGTAGGGGAGAAACCCCTAGACGTCAGCAGCCAGGCCTCAAGAGCCACGCAGTCAACTTGAGGGCCCTGGAATTGCGGTGGAAGAATGGGCCTTGCGCGAGTAAGTCTGCGCGTTCTGGAAGAGCCCATCTGTGTCCGCCTGACAGTTGCCACAGGTCCGGATACCAGGACCTCCTGGGCCAATCTGGAGCCACTAGAATGGCTACCCTGCACTCCGACCTGATTTTCCACAGCACCTTGGGAATCAGAGCCAGAGGCGGGAACACATACGGCAGATGGAATCTGGACCAGGTCAAGATTAGGGCGTCCGCTCCCAGAGACTGGGGGTCCCACGACCTCGCCATGTATTGCGGCACCTGATGATTCAGCCGTGAGGCCATCAGATCCACGTCCGGAGTGCCCCATCTGCTGCAGACTTCTCTGAAGACGTCCGGATGAAGAGACCACTCTCCGGCGTCCATCCCCTGTCGGCTCAGATAGTCGGCCTCCCAGTTTTCGACCCCTGGGATGTGAACTGCGGAGATCAGGCAGTTGTTGTCCTCCGCCCAGGATAGGATGCGGTGAACTTCGGCCAGAGCCTCCGCACTCCTGGTTCCTCCTTGATGATTTATATAGGCGACGGCCGTCGCATTGTCGGACTGAACCCGAATGGGTTGTCCTGAGAGGAATCTCTGAAAAGCCAGGAGTGCCAGGTATACCGCCTTGATCTCCAGCACATTGATCTGCAACGCCGACTCCGACTGAGTCCACAGGCCTTGGGCCCTGTGGTGTAAGACACACCGCCCCCAGCCCTTCAGACTGGCGTCGGTGGTCACCACTAACCAAGACGGTTTTATGAAGGACCGGCCCCGAGACAAGTGATGCGGCTGTAGCCACCACTGCAGGGAATCTCTGGTCGGTTGGGAAAGGGTCACCAGCCGATTCAGTGAGATCGTCCTTTTGTCCCATCTGCGGAGAATCTCCAGCTGGAGAGGACGGAGGCGAAATTGTGCAAAAGGCACCGCCTCTATTGCCGCCACCATGCGTCCCACCAGTTTCATCAACACCCGTAGGGATGATTGTGGTGACAGGAGGACTGCTTGCACTCCTGATTGGATCGCCATCTGTTTGGGTCGCGGCAGAGACACCAGGTCCGAGGCCGTGTTGAAGTCCATGCCCAAATATGTCAGAGACTGGTCGGAACTAGCGTTGACTTCTGAATGTTGAGGAGCCAACCGAACTGTTCCAGCGACCGCATGGTCACATCCAGGCTCTCTTGACAGAGGTGTTCCGATGGCGCCCTGACCAGCAGGTCGTCTAAATAGGGGATGACGGCATGTCCCTGCGCGTGCAGGAGAGCCATCATGGAAGCCATCAGTTTTGTGAACACCCGCGGTGCCGAGGCCAACCCGAACGGCAGCGCCACAAATTGGAAGTGTTCTTCCCCCACTGCAAATCTCAACCAGCGCTGATGAGCCGGAGCAATGGGCACGTGAAGGTAAGCGTCTCGGATATCTATGGACGCCAGGAAGTCCCCCTGTGACACAGCTGCGATCACGGAACGCAGGGATTCCATACGGAACCTCCGAACCAACACGTGACGGTTGAACAACTTCAGGTCCAGAACAGGGCGGAAGGATCCGTCCTTCTTCGGGACGATAAAGAGGTTGGAGTAAAAACCCCTGAACCCTTCCCCGGAAGGCACCGGAACCACCACTCCGTCCCTGCGGAGACCCTCCAACACCAGGTAAAAAGCCTGAGCCTTTTCTGGTGATGGGACCGACCGATGGAATCGGTGTATAGGTTTTGACGTCAGCTCTATCCTGTAACCTCGCGAGACCACGTCTCGAACCCACTGATCTTGAATGTGAAGTAGCCACTTGCCCTGAAAGCGAGACAAGCGGCCCCCCACCTGTGGGGAGGCAGGAAGGCAGAGCGAGTCATGTAGAGGCGGGTTTGGGGGTGGCAGCCGCTGCCCCGCCGGCTTCTTTGGACGACTCTTAGAGCGCCACTGAGAAGCGGGCTTGCCCCCTCGGTCCGTACGAGCGGACGATGCTGATGACTGCGAGCTGGAGCGAAAGGACCACTGCTTTGGGTTCCTTTTCACAGTATACCGTGGCTTAGGCTTATTCTGCGGTATCTTGGACTCAGCAGAATCCTTTATCAGCTTGTCCAGCTCAGTGCCAAACAGTCTGTCACCAGCAAATGGAAGATTCTGTAAAATCTTCTTAGATGTGGCATCTGAGTCCCAGAGACGCAGCCACAACAGTCTGCGAATCGCAATAGCATTGGCCGAAGCCACAGCTGAGCGAGTGGCAGTTTCCAGAGTCGCCGTTCTGGCGTAGTCCGCATAGGCTCTTGCCCTCTCGGTAAGTGCCATGACCTCTGGACTGGACCTTGCCAGGTCAGTGATACCATCCAAGCAGGTAGTAATTGCTTGTAAGGTCCAAACCGTGGCAAAATTAGGGGCAAATGAAGACCCCACAGCCTCATAGGAAGACTTGGCGAGTTGCTCGACCTGTCTATCAGTCGCATCCTTCAGCGAGGAGCTATCAGAGGCAGAGAATAGAGAGCGTGCAGCAATCCTGGTCATGGAAGCGTCCACCTTTGGGGACTGCGACCACTCCTGAAGCACCTCCTGGGGGAAGGGGAAGCGATTGTCCTTAGGTTTTTCGGACATAACGCCGCCCAGGGTGTAACCTGGGGGCTCTAATCACCCTTCCAAAGTTAGTATGGTCCATAAAGGAACCACTTGGTCTAGCCTCCGGCCGCAGCCATTGATAGACCTCCTTCGGGTGTACAGTCACCTCCTCAGGGGGAGTCACAAGACGTAAGGTCTCGTTGATAGAGGATACCAAATCCTCCACCCCGTCTGGTGGTTCAGACGCAGATACAGACCCGAAAGTCGAACCCCCATCATCTTCCTCTCCATCAGAGGAACGCTCCTCCTCAGAGACAGCCTGGAGCTCGGGTGACTCCTCACGACGAGCTCGCTTAAGGGGTCTCGCAGCAGAAGAAGGAGACACCCGGGGGTAACTGGAAGGAGTAGCTGGGCTGTCCAGCCTCCTATTAAGCGCCTCCAGGGAT
Source organism: Allobates femoralis (assembly GCA_033576535.1). Lineage (NCBI taxonomy): Eukaryota > Metazoa > Chordata > Amphibia > Anura > Aromobatidae > Allobates > Allobates femoralis. The sequence goes on from JARQOC010000002.1 coordinate 137,904,305, forward strand.
TGCGACATGGAGGACAGCTGGGACAACAGAGATTCATTGATCTTATTCTGAGTTTCCCATGGCCCTGGGATCACCTGAACCTCAGGGTACCGCACCGGAGCTGCTGACTCAGCAGTGGCAGTCCGGGCCTCTGGGCGTCCGCAGTTATTGCAGGACCCCTCCACCAGTGTACCATTGCATGTAGCACAAGTAACTGTGGTCTCTGCCGCCTTAGCAGCACGCTTCCCAACTGAGGACATCGCCACAGTAGGGGTAAATAAGCCAAATCGCAGACAAAAAAAAAACCGGGAATCCCGGTGGCTTACCGACCGCAGCAAAGCGGTAGGAGGAAGCGGTGTGTGTGTGACCTCCGCGATAGGTTCCGGTCTCCCCTGAAGTGCAGCCGCACGCTTCAGACAGCTCCCAGCCGGGAAGCGATGGGGAAAGATGGCCGCCGACAGAGAAACTGTGGGCGGCGCCGAGAACACGCGGGAAACACACACACACGCCCATCGGTGACGTCACCGCACGGGCTGCTTCCCATCCTCCAGGCAGCCTCAGCATGAAGGCGCCGGAGCCCGCAGCGCGGGAAATAGTGTGAAATACACCACACACAGACTGCATAGACAAAACACACATACGCAGTCTACAGCCTCAGCCCCTGTGACCCACAGGGCGGTCAGCCAGGGTGACCCCAGCACAGGGTACACCTCCAGATCCGCGGACCCGAGGGTAACGCGCGGTCTGAGTGTCAGGACACATAAAGTGACCGACACTACCCCCAGGCACACAGGAGACACAGAGTGCCTCAGTGCCGGTCCGGTCTGTAAGCTCCATTTAGGGAGGCCTCGGACGGGGTTCAGCCCAGTCCGGAGTGTAAGCACCATTTAGGGAGGCCTCGGACTGGGCTGGCTCCAGTCCGGTCTGTAAGCACCATTTAGGGAGGCCTCGGACGGAGCGGAGCTGTGCAAGGCTCCCATCTCCCACTCTCCAGAGCCCCCCAGAGAGGGATGGAAAGGAGCGCGACAGCGTACTGGGAGAACACCAAGTGTCCAGGCTCTAGGCCCTCCGGTACCTCCACCAGCGTGTGCCACTAAGGGTGAGCGGGGAGGCTGTCACAGGTCCCGACTAGGACCATATTACCTTGTCTTCAGATGCCATCACGAAAGTTGTGAGAATGCAGTGAAGTGCAAGCAAAGCGTGATCCTCCGAGCACACTAAGTTTAAAACTGAGGATGTTCCCTGCGGTAGGGGTTTATAAGCGGAGGAGGCGGTGTCTACAAACTTGTAGTACCTAGTGTGACCTCCGGAGGGCAGAGCCCTAAACCCCATTGTCTGGGTCTCCCATTATGACGACCAGAAAATAAAATTTCCTGGACAACCTCTTTAAAGGGATTGTCCACAATTCTTTAAAAATGGCTGATTTATTAAAAAGAACAGTGGTACCAATGTCTACAGGTTTTGTGTGATATTGGAGCTCAGTTCCATTTAAAGGGAACCTATCAGGTGGTTTATCCCCCCCAGCTATCACTGTATGTACCTGTAGCTTTATAATACTATTCTAACCATCCCTGTCTGAGCTCATAGTGTAATGTGAAAGGTGAATAAAAGTATTTATACACTTACATTTTCTTATGTAAATGAGGCAGTTAGTCTACATCTTGGAGGACGGGGACTGTTTGGCAGGTTAATAGTTAACATTTCAGCCGAATGTCAGAACATGCTGGGAGACCTGAAGTGATGTCACAAGGATGTGACTATAGTAGGTGGAGCTAAATCCCCATATTACATAATGAGTTTGCTCACTTAGCTCCGCCCACTATGGTCACATAATCGGGACATCACACAGGTCCTTTAGACATGCAAGTTAAGTGAGTTAACTATTAATCTGCCAGACAGTCTACCTTGTCCAAGGTGCAGACTGACTGCCTCATGTACATAAGAAAATGTAAGTGCATAAATGCTTTTTTTCACCTTTCACATTACACTATGAGCTCAGACAGGGATGATTAGAATAGTATTATAAAGCTACAGGTACAGATAGTGATAGCTGGGGGACATAAACGACTTGACAAGTGTCACGCTTAGGAGGTGAGAGAATCAGGTAACTGGATGGTGTGATGGGCAAAGGTATTCAGGGGGAGCTAAACTGACCCTTACACTGGGGGTCCCTGGCTCGCCCTGCTCTCGGAGGTACCTCTGAAGGTCAGGAGATCTGAGTCTCCACCCTATTTTCCTGAGCTCCTGACTAGCCCTAGGCTGAGGGCCTCTACCTCCACCCACAGATCCGGAATCACAGCTACTCCCAAGGCAAAGACTTCAGCCCAGCAGCAAGCATCTGCACAGCACAATGACCAAGAGTAAATAACTCTATCAGCGGCATCTGACATTGGAGGGGAAAGCTATTTAAAGCCAGGGGGAGGGGATTCCAGGTAAGTCACACCCAAGCCTTACAGCAACCCCTCAACCAGCAGCTAAACATAATAGTGAGTGCAGCTCCGGAGTATAATACAGGAGGTAAGTCAGGACCAATTACTTCACATCCGTACCTCATGCAGCTCTTGAAGAAATGCAGACACAATACACACAGCAGCATCCAGCAAGGTCAGCGCAATGTAAGCGACCACAGGTTCCCTTTAAGTGAATGGTGCTGTAATACAACATGTAACCTGTAGACAGGGGTGGCACTGTTTTGGAAAAAATACAGTGAGGCTTTATCAATCTTGGATATCCTCCTTTAAGTGCTGCTGTGCTCCACCAATGCTGCAGGGCAAAGCTGTCTCATATGGCAGCATCAGGAATGCACAGTTCAGGCTCAGCAGCACGGTTGGTCCAAATTATCAATCAGGTAAGACGTTTGGGGAGCGGTGCATTTCAGGAAAGACGTTATGCGACAAACCAGTTACTGCATACAGGTGCAGACACTGCGTGATCAGAAAAGGTATGTTTAGTCATAATGTGCACACTGTATGGTATTTCCCAACCCAAAATAACTCAAGCTTTACACTACAAGGAGCCACATTCCTTTGCTAGTCACATACTGTATCTTGAAATATCCTTTTTATTGTCAGCTGCAGTGTCATACCACCAGTGTCACACGTAGCCTTATTTCTATTTTACAGAAAAAACCACACCTTACCTGCACAAGTAGGTGTATATTTATAGGTAGGTGACAGGTTAAGTGAATAGAAGATATTCTGAACCTGAAGTGTGCATTATCTGCTTATGATAAAAGATTAGAAGAATGTTGACTGCAACAAGTTTTAAAGTGAGTTGTGACGCAAACATAGCCCAAACTGTATTATGTGGTTCTGCTCCTTGAGATACTGCTGAAGGAGATTCTACACTGGTAAATGTATAATTGAAAGACTGGACAAAGTTAAATAGATATTGATCAAGTGCAGTGCCCGCACCTATACTCCTCTAGACTCCCCTTCATGTCTGGCACATTTACATTCTTTACATGGGTGTATACAGAAAAACTCATTTTTGTGAATTTAGACACAGATTTATATTTATCCATGTAAGATTCATTTCTTACCTATTTCTGGGATAGTCAGAAAAAATATCAATATACATATCGTCTGAATATTCTTTAATTTCACAGGACGATGTTTTGTTTTGCCACTTGATGCACTCAGGAAACCATAAAGCAACATCCTGAAAAACACAAAACCCGCGTTAACTTTCAATAATGTCAGTCGTTGAAAAAGAAAAAACACATAGAACATCTGGCTGATGAGGAAAGACACCATTTTGGGCATAAAGTTGCCTTAATCACATTAAGAAAGGTGTTATTCATTACTGGACAACTGATTATTAATTGGTCCATGAAAAATAAGAAAATAAATGTAAGGCCGGGATCACATTAGTATGGTATCATGCGAGAGCATCGGATGCAATATGCCAATGACACTCAGCTCACACTGTGAGCGTGCGCAGAGCGTCAGTCTACTGAGATCCGATCCCGTGATCTGTTCACAGCTGAGGAGAGGCAGAGATTAATCTCTCCGTCTTCTCCATAGCTCTTCTTGCTGTATATTGCACTGCACATGGAAGCCTTTCCAATGTTTGACTCGCACCCATAGACTTGTGTAAGTAAAAGTGAGCCGAGACTCGCTGACAATTGCAGCATGCTGTAATTTCTTTTCTTGGTCCTTTTAGGGCTGACAAAAACATCATAGATCTGAACTGTCTCATTGCCTAAAATTAGGCGAGCGCAATGCGAGATTTTCTTGCATTTCCCTCGCATGAGGCTAAGTAGATGCTGAAAACATGATCTGTTTGGCGGCCATTAGGACTGACTAGCATTTTGGAAACACTTAAATCATCAAAAGTGAACCACTAAGGGACTTTTCCACTGTAAACCTCCCACTGCTAAATTCCCCAAACTCCCAAAATATCATCAGCATAAATTGACATGATACAAACTGGAAAACCACGTCACTGGTAAATCTGCACTGCAGATCTTAAATCCAGCATGTGCATACATTTTGTGAAATTCAATTGCTGCTGACATACAGATGATTATCCACAGTGATGAATGCTCTTTAGGAACATACCACCACCCTCATCAATCCTATGACTTTGCTTATAAATCCCAGTTGTTCTCAGTTTGGCTGCCTTCACATTAGCGTATGTGAACGCAGCTTATGCTGCGTTCCCATACGCAGTCAAACGCATGCGCACTGTGTTCCTATGTTTAACATAGGAACGCATAGTGCCTGCGTTTGTCAGCGTTTGCTGCGTTCGGGTGCGGATGCGGACGATATCTGCTCCTTCCAGGGTCCAGCGTCCGCACCCGGGACGCAACATGTTGCATTTTTTGTGCGCTCGGAGACCTTGGAAAATCAGCAAGCGTCCCCAAGCGCACAAAACATGCATTGGCGTCAATGGGTCCGCAGTGTTCTGCGCTTGACAGCGCAGGGGAACGCTGCGGACCCATTGAAAAATCTCCCGGTGGCCGCCGGTGATGTCACAGGAGATCACCGACGGCCACCGGGAGATCAGCTCAGCCTCTGCTGATCTCTTCTTCCCCGCCGCCGGTAATCTGCTAGTGGTGTCGGTGGGGAGGAACAGCTGATTTGACAGCTGTTTGAATCTTCCCGCGCCGACATCTCCTCTCGGTGTCGGCGCGGGAGATTCAAACAGCTGTCAAATCAGCTGTTTCTCCCCGCCGACATGTCCCGGAGCTTACCGGCGACGGGGAGGAGAAGATCTCCGGCGCTGATCTCCGCCCCAGGACACCTCTGATTGGCTGGCCAGCCTGCACAGTGATGTGTACGCAGGCGGACATTCTCCGCTGCGGACACATCATTAGACCCTGCTTTTGACTGCGTTTGTGTCTGCATGCCATCAGCATGCAGACACAAACGCTAATGTGAAGGTCGCCTTACATTCTGATGAGGACTGTCAGTAAAATGGTGGTGTATTTGCAGATGAACCCTGTTTTTCTCCTGTCTATGGAGATTGTCTTCTTTGTACCTGCACAGATGAGTCTGTTGTAAAAGTCAAGCTGCATCTCTGCCGAACGTGCGGCCCATTATAAAGGATAGGGCTGCGGTCTGCATGCAGAGGCTTGCAGATGTCCTCCGCAGAACGCTGCGGAGCATCTGCAAGTGTGAAGGCAGTGCTGCAAACTTAAAGCATTACTAGGGTCAGGACTTTGGTGGTAGATGAATAAGAAAGTGAAAGGATACATTCACACACAGCGTAATTGCTGAATTTTGTGAGGATCTGTTTTTGCAAAACTGCACCCAGAACGCATCCTCACAGAACGCAGCGTTCTGTGTGTGAATGCCGCTGCGCTTTTCTTGCTGCGCCTCACTCCCCTCGCCGCGCTCCCTCAGTGACCGCCAGTGTCTTCTCATCCCTGGAAGCTTGAGTGGATGAAGGGCCTCTAGAACCCTGCAGCACCATGTGACCGGGTGACGTCGCTCAGTCACATTGTGCTGTTTAAGGTCCTGCACAAGGTCCTATGGTGCCAGTATAAAGATAGATCCCTGTGGGAGTGCAGCGAGGTGAGTTAAGGCGCAGTGAACAGAAGGACAAAGAATGCTCATGGTCATTGTTTTTGTGAATGTGCTTTGCAGCGCAAAGCGTATCTGCAATATTACGGTCCATATGAACACATTTCTGCAAAAGCCATTGCTTTTGCTGGGATGCGTTAAGGTACCTTTACACGCCGCAACTGCGGTGAAGCAACTGCTACGCAATCGGGATTTTCATCACGGTTGCTTTGAAGTTGCTACGAAATTGTGGCGTGTAAATGGGGAACTTGATCGTGATTTTCGAAGTTGATCCCGGTTGCAGTTTCAGAGCATTGTTCTAAAATCAGAGGCAACCCAAAAGGTGAATTGCCCTGGTTGTGGCGTGTAAACGGGGGATCTGAATGGAATCAGCGTCGCCTAGTGATTTCCCAGAGGCGTGCCACAGCATGCTGGATACTGCACTCCATCAGCGATGATTGGTGGGGGCTACTGTGTTTCCATTGGCTGTCCCTTCACAGGGCGCCATATTTGAAGAGCTGTCCTTTCACACTACACAATTGCAAAGGCGTCATGTATTAGCCAGCCTTCCTGGGCAGGCTGGCCAATCATGACGCTATTGCATTGTCTAATCAGCGTGTTTGGGGCGAGGAATACACCAGTCTGTCACGCCTATGTTCTTGCGGTGCTGAATATGTATGCCCACATTCCTTTGGGGATTGCGTCGTGTGAAGCAGCGTCAGGAGTCAACCGGATGTTTCCCAATGTTGGTGTGGAAACTTCCGGGACGCTACATCACCTTAGGTTGAGGGCGCAATTGCGGCGTGTACATGCGGCATCGGCGTTCGGTAGCAATCGTCAAAAACATGCACGCGGTTGATACCGATCGCATGTGATAGTTGCGGCGTGTAAAGGTACCTTTACAGCGCTGCATTTCACTGCATTATGCAGTACGCTACGTGTGAACGTAGCCTAAGAACAGTAAAATGTTCATAATGTAAAAACTGCTTACTCCTTTATCATATGTTACAAAGTTTCATATATTTACTCATCTACTTACAAATTATGCAAGTTGCAAACAATCGTAATATTACACATTCTTTATTGTTTAATTACCCAATGACATACAAGCTATAATGCACTGACTTAATATTGATCTACATAAGCCTATGCGGGAGCTTACATGGTTTGGTGCATGTCCTTGATCTCTTAATGCCCATTATGTCTCATACTTTTTGTCTATTGGGTGTATTCAGTGATCCATAATAAGATCAGGAGAAATGAGCAATGAGGTAGACAATTAATAAAAGAGACAAGCTTAGCTGGAGTAGCTAGAATAAAGGTTTTGGAAGACTCCCACGACTGGTGTCATCACAGACTACTGTTTCACTGCTACAGAACAATGAGTTTCTTACAGGCGTTTCATTCTTTAAAATACAAGTCTGAAGAGTTCAGGGTCACATAGGACACAGTACGCTGACAGAGAAGAAGGCATCAGGTCTCCACTAATAGATATTTGTCAGATTAAAAAGGAGACAGCAAATATAGAGAGCATAATGAAGGACTAAGGTAACCCTGTCATTAACCGATGCAATAAACAGTTCAGTGCGGTCAAGATGGGATAAACAAATTTTCTATTTCAAGGTATCTATCCACGGATGGAAAAAGGATGGTCATACAATTATTGTATTATATGACTTGGAAAAAAAAGTAATCTTAAGTGGTAATTTAATACTCCTTATTATGATACTATTCTGGACCCATAATTAAATTCTGCAAAATAACACATTTCCTAAGAGTTTATCCTGGACGGACTTTAGAATAGGTAATGAAAGCTCCTTGTGTTCTTTGTGAGGGAAGACAGAGATAATTATGAGCACATAAAAAAGGACACCATGATACTGTGAATATCAAGCCCTAAAGGTACCGACACACGGGGAGATATCGCCGGCGATGTCGCCGAGATCTTCCTGTTCAGGCGATGTTGAAGCGACATCGCCTGTGTGTCGCCGCGTGTAACGTGGCGACTGAACGGCAATAAATCTCTGTTTCTGAGTTCAGAGATTTCCCAACAGTGTCGGGAAATCAGGCGATGTAGCTAGAGCGATCCGTATGCCTACTGCCGTGTGACGTGGCAATAGCAATAGCACAGGCGATGTCTGTGTTCAGGCAATCCATTCTGTATGCCACATTGACGGTGAGGTGGTGCTGTGTGACACGGCGATCTGAAAAGCACACATCGCTTCAAGGTTGTTTCAGGCGATTCCGGAATCGCCTGATCGCCCTGGGTTGCCGGCGATATTGCTACGTGTGACGTCTCACGAGCGATGCAGAAGCGATGTGCGCGTTCATGAGATCGCCGCAACATCGCCGGCGATATCTCCCCGTGTGACGGTACCTTAAGGGTGCATTCACACTCTACCAGCAGATGTTAAACAACATACAGTTGAAACCAGAAGTTTACATACACTATATGAAAAGACAGAGATGCATGTTTTTCTCACTATCTTACATGAAATCAGAATAAACTTTTCCCGCTTTAGGTCACTTAGGGTTACCATAATTATTAATATTTGCCAAATGCCAGAATAATGAGAGAGATAATGTTTTAAGGCACAAGTTTACATACATTTCATTAGTATTTGGTACCATTGCCCTAAAACTGTACGTCTTGGGTCAAACATTTTGTATATCCTTCCACAAGCCTCTCACAATAGTTGGTAGGAATTTGGGCCCATTCCTCCTGACAGTACTGGCGTAACTGAGCCGTGTTTGTAGGTCACCTTGCTCGCACCTGCCTTTTCAGCTTTTCCCATGAATTTCCAATAGGATTGAGATCAGGGCTTTGCGATGGCCACTCTGAATCATTGACTTTCTTATCCTTAATCCACTTTATGACCAGTTTGGCAGTATACTTTGGGTCATTCTCCATTTGGAAGACCCATTCCTGCCCAAACTTACTGGCTGATATCTTGAGATGTTGCTTCAGTATTGCCACAATCTTCTTTCCTTATAATGCCATCTATTTTGTGAAGTACAGCAGTCCCTCCTGCAGCAAAACAACCCCACAACATTATGCTGCCAACCCATGTTTCACAGTTGGGATGGTGTTTTTAGGCTTCCAAGCTTCTCCCTTTTTCCTCCAAGCGTAAGGTTGGTCATTGTGGACAAACAGTTCAATTTTAGCTGCGTCAGACCACAGGACATGTCTCCAAAAATTAAAGTGATCCTGAACCCACAAACTGACCCCCACATCTTTAGACCTGTCCCTGCACCCCCTCTTATCATTTCTAGCCATCCCTTTTGCAGAAAAAAATCGATTTTGTAAAGTAGAGAAAAAGTTATATTTACTTCGTCCTGTGTGAGTTCTCTCTTTCTGAGGAAGCCGCAATAGGCGGGCCTGTCTGCTGCTCCCTTGTAATTATGCACACCCCTCTCTGCTTGCTGCCTTGGTAAGAGCCTGGCCGAGTCATGACAGGAGCTGGGCTAAATCACGTCATGCCTGAGCCCCGCCCCCTTTCATGACGCGGCCAGGCTCTTACCAAGGCAGCAGGCAGAGAGGGGCGTGCATAATTACAATGGAGCAGCAGACAGGCCCGCCTATTGCGGCTTCCTCAGAAAGAGAGAACTCACACAGGACGAGGTAAATATAACCTCTTCTCTAATTTACAAAATTGATTTTTTTCTGCAAAAGGGATGGCTAGAAATGATAAGAGGGGGTGCAGGGACAGGTCTAAAGTTGTGGGGGGGTCAGTTTGTGGGTTTAGGATCACTTTAGGGTCATTCCATGTCAAGTGAACCAATGATTATTACCTCTATATTTTTAATTCTTTTGAGATTTTGTTACTTGATAATAGCATGTCAGACAATGCAAAATGTGAAGAGAAAAATTTAAAAAAAATTTTTTTTTTTTTTAAATGATTTTCAAAGTTCGGAAAAAGTGTGAATTTCGCTGTTGCCTGCCTTTACGTTTCTCCTCATAACTCAGGCTAGAAATAAGATAGAGAAACAAAATAAACACCATTCTACTCAGAACTATACAGGCTTTCACCGGATATGTCACAAGAGGATCTTTGTTAATATTTTACCCATGTGATCGCAAGCGCAAAACTTTAAAACGTATTTCCGAAAAATCGGCGCGCTTTAAATATTTCAAAAACTGCCCATGTGTCTGCTTTGCTCTTAGTCACATCTGTACCAAATTTCAAGTTGGGATCGCAATGGGATCATATTTTAACATATTTTACTATTAATAGTGTCAATGGGTCATTCCATATCAAGTGATCTAAATATGAATATTTTTTTTTACCTGACGTCTTTAGATTTTTTAAAATTTTTTTTCCTTTATGAAGTACTACTTTAGTTAATTACAAATTAAAAGTTTGGAATTTTTTTCTTTATCAGTTAATTTTTTACAGATTTTTAAAGTTTAAAAAAAGGGTGAATTTTGGCCTGGTATGACTTTAAATTTTTTTATCTCGGGCTAGAAATAAGATAGAGAAACAAAATAAACACCATTCTACTCAGAACTGTCCAGGCTTTCACCAGATATGTCACAAGAGTATATTTGTTAATTTTAATTTTTTACCTATGCGAATGCAAACGCAACATTTTGAAACGCATTTCCGAAAAAACATTTTAATAAAAATTTTCCAAAACTGCCCATGTGTCTTTTATGCTCTTAGCCACATCTGTACCAAATTTCAAGTTGGGATCGTGATGGGATCATATTTTAAAATATTTAACTATGGTTAATCTCATTTTTATTAAATTTTGAAAAAACATATGAAAGACATACATTCAATCTTTTAACAAAATCTTGAGACATATAAAATATACAAAAAGAGAATTCACAAAGTTATTAGTAACTTTAAGATAAGCTGCAAATTTACTTTTGCGCTTATCTCTGGTGCAATATATACTACAATCTAAATATAATTCCAAACACTCAAGTATACAACCTTTCTCAGGGTTTTGAGATGTTCTGATGTCAAGGGGACAAGCAGCCCCAGCAGAATGATTTTTATTACTTGGCCCCTTCTAACAGGTTGACCACGTAAGTGGGTCATTACCCGTTGAGGCCTAGTTGGAATAGTCTATCGACTGGTGTACCGGAAAGGAAGGCCGAAATATTAATGATCTACTCACAGCTCAGAGTTTTCGATACCTGTCTAATGTTCACTAGAATTCTGAAGATATAGGCGTAGAAAGGAAATACCTAGACTGAATGTATCAGATGGGAAGAAAAGAGAGATAGAAAAGAAGAGAGAGAGAAGAGAAACAAAAACCATTAGAAAAAGTTATACTGGGAAAGAAAAGCCACGTAAGAAAAAAAGAAAAAAAGGAGGGGGGGGGACGGGTGAGGTATGGGAAGGAGAAAGGGTACTCATCCCACTGGCTCCCCATCAGCCAGAGGTCGAGCCATATTATCTGTGCTGGAAAAGATACTCCTAAATTCTGCAGAGTCGTGAAAAAGAATCCATTCAACCCAAATCCCTAAGAATTTGTTCAGAGATCCCGACGCATCAGCTGCGAGCTCCTCCATTCGATATGTGTCCATCAATTCTTTGAACCAATCAAGTAGAGATGGAGCCCGGCTTGATTTCCAGAATCTCGGGATCACAGCACGAGCAGCCGAGATGCAAAAGCGGAGAATATCCTCTTCTGTAGCCCAATAGGACCTGGAAAAATGGATAACATTGCCGATTCTGGGCAGCATTCGGCTTGTTTACCTGTTATCCGGGTATATGCATTGAAAACCTCAGACCAGAACCGCCGGATTTCCCCACAACTCCACCAAATGTGTATCATTGTACCCTTCTCTTCCCCACAGCGCCAGCAGGTATCAGGGGTTCCAGGGAACATGTTCCGGAGTGTCGTCGGGCACAAGTACCATCTAGTGAGCACTTATAGCTTCTTTCTTGTGCAGAACAAGCGCTAGCTAGTGAGTGAGTAAATATAAAGCATTTCTGCCAATTAGCTTCTGAAATGCTACACCCCAATTCCCTCTCCCAAGCACGTTGGAAGTAAAGGGTGCCCTGCTCTCTCATGGACCCTAAGGCCTGGTATAGAACTGATATTTTGCGCCTCGGTGGAGCCTCCAGTTGGAATAACCTCTCCAATACGTTGGGCGTCAATCTTACCCTGCAAGAGTGGTCAGCTGAATATAAGTATGCTCTGTATTGGAGAAATTCGAATCACTTAAGAGGTCTCGTAGGTTCTTTGAGTTGTAGCTCTGCCATCGGGGGCAAACCACCACTGGACAGAGTCTGTCCTACTCGGGTGTCATCCACAATCCGCCAACATAAAAATCTCTGCCTGTCAAATCTGGGTGGGAAAGATGGGTTGGAAAAAAGGGGAGTCAAAGGGCTAAGTCTGTCGTTTAAGCGGAGGGTTTTCGTCACTAGGTGCCATACCTTCAAGGTGTTTCTGGTCATGTCTGTCAAAGGTACTAGGTCTGTGGAGTCTTTAGGGAAAATCCAAAGCAGGTGTTTCAGCGGAATCCCCAAACCCTCTAGCTCCACCCCTACCCATTTCTTGGAGGACGCATGATAATGCCAATCTAGAGCTCTAACAAGAGAGGAAGCCACAAAGTACGCTCGTATGTTGGGTAGTCCAACCCCTCCTCTGGTCTCGGGCAAGGATAGGATATTCATTCGCAATCTGGACCTCTTGTTCCCCCAGACAAATCTAAGGATCATAGATTGCATTTTGGAGAGGAAGCCTCTATCCAATAGAACAGGAACTGTCTGAAAAGTATATAAGAGTCGGGGCAAGACATCCATCTTGACTACGTTTATTCTCCCGAACCAGGATAGCTTTAATTGTCTATAGGAGGTAAATGCCGATTCCGCGTTAGTCAAAAGGGGTTGATAATTTAAATTGAATATTTGTTTAAGATCTTTTGGTATAAGGACTCCCAAGTACTTAATGGCTTCTACTTTCCATTTAAATGGGAACTGTTTAGATAGATGAGAAACCAATTCTCCAGGCAAAGAAATATTGAGTGCCTCGGTTTTGGAGCAATTCACTTTAAAGTTGCTCAATTGTCCGAACCGTTCAAACTCCATTAAGACCGAAGGGATGGAGACCAGGGGCTGGGAGATGTAAAGTAGCAGGTCATCTGCAAATAAGGCTAATTTGTGATGACTCTGTCCCAGCTTGACCCCATGGATGCATTCATTGGACCTAAGTGCAAAATATTTAACTATTATAGTGTCAATTCAAAAATCACCAAGAACACAATCAGTCATTTTTTCACAATTGCCCGTCAATAGTTTGAATTTGATATAAAGAAACATAGTCTTGTAACATCTCAAATGAAAGCTGTTACCGTTCTGAGTAAAATGATGCCTCTCCCACTTCATTATGTTATTTCTAGCCTGAGATAAAAAAAAATGTAAAGTCATACCAGGCCAAAATTCACCCTTTTTTTAAACTTTAAAAATCTGTAAAAAATTAACTGATGAAGAAAAAAATTCTAAACTTTTAATTTGTAATTAACTAAAGTAGTACTTCATAAAGAAAAAAGGTAAAAAAAAATATTCATATTTAGATCACTTGATATGGAATGACCCATTGACGCTCTTACTAGTAAAATATGTTAAAATATGATCCCATTGCGATCCCAACTTGAAATTTGGTACAGATGTGGCTAAGAGCAAAGCAGACACATGGGCAGTTTTTGAAATATTTAAAGCGCGCCGATTTTTCGGAAATGCGTTTTAAAGTTTTGCGCTTGCGATCACATGGGTAAAATATTAACAAAGATCCTCTTGTGACATATCTGATGAAAGCCTGGACAGTTCTGAGTAGATTGGTTTTTATTTTGTTTCTCTATCTTATTTCTAGCCCGAGATATGATAGAAAATGTAAAGCCATACCAGGCCAAAATTCGCACTTTTTTAAAACTTTAAAAATCTGTAAAAAATTAACAGATAAAGAAAAAAATTCAAAACTTTTTTTTTGTAATTAGATAAAGTTGTTCTTCATATAGAAAATTTTTTTTAAAAATCTGAGGACGTCAGGGAAAAAAAATATTCATTTTTGGATCACTTGACATGGAATGACCCTTTAAGGTCTTTGTTCCTGTGTGCATTTTCAAAAATTAACCTGGCTTTTTTCTGTTTCTTTTGGAGTAATGGTTTCTTCCTGGCAGAATGGCCTTTCAGCCCATCTTGATACAGTACTTGTCTCACTGTGGATAATGACACAATCTTACCAGCTTCAGCCATGATCTTCGCAAAGTCCTTTGCTTTTGTTCTAGGGTTGATATCTACATGTCCAAACAAAGCACGTTCATCTTTGGAACAAGGAAACCATCTTCTTCCTGTGCAGTATGATGGCTGGACATTCCCATCTTGTTTGTAATTGCGTATAAATGTTTGTACAGATCAACGAGGCACCTTCAGGTATCGGGAAATTGCAACCAAGGATGAACAAGACTTGTGCAAGTCCACAATTCACTTCCTGTTATCTTGGCTGATTTCTTTATATTTTCCCATGAAACACAAAAAAGCAGAGTGTTTCAGGTTTGCATTAAAATACATCCACAGATGTGTCTCTAATTAACTCAGATGTTGCCAATAAATCTATCAGAAGCTTCCAAACAAATGACATCATCATGTGGGCTGTCCCAAATTGTTTAAAAGCATAGTAATCTTAGTGTATGTAAACTTGTAATTTTGCAGAAACTAATAAAAATGGCTTAAAACATTCTCTCTCATTCTGGCATTTGGCAACAGTAATGCTGTTCCTATTGAGGCTCACAATCCAAACATCCTATCAGTATGTCTTTTCAATATGGGAAGAAACCCACACAAGCACAGGGAGAACATACAATCTCCTTGCAGATGTTGTCCTTGGTGAGAATAGAACCCAGGACCTTGAGACCCCAGTGCTGCAAGCAGGGGCGGACCGTCACCCCCGGGGGCCCTGGTGCAGGTGAAGACCGGGGGGAAGGGGTGCTGCTGGCCGACGGCCGGGGGGGTTAGGTTGGGGATTATGGGTGCTGCTGGCCGACGGCCGGGGGGTTAGGTTGGGGATTATGGGTGCTGCTGGCCGTCGGCGCCGCGGCCCGGGGGGGATGTGCTGCTGGAAGCCGCGGCCGCGGTGCTCTCCTACCTGGTGAGCCGCGCCGGGCGCTAGTAGGAGCCGGTGGGGCAGAGGAGAGGAGAGGTGGGATCAGGCAGGGGAAGCAGGAAGCTCTCTGCTTCCCTTGCCTGACCCTCCTCCCTTTGACGGCGGCTTGCGGGGGTCGGCTGGGGGCCCTCTCCAGGCTTGAAGGGGCCCCCTAGCCGGTCGGGGCCCTGGTGCAGCTGCACCGGCTGTACCACGGTAGTTCCGCCCCTGGCTGCAAGGGTTAACCACTTGAGCCACCGTGCTGCCCAAATATAAGTTAGGTAATCAGTGGCGTAACATGACCTCTGTGGGCCCCGATGCAGCATTAACACCGGGGCCCCATAGGTGGTCTGTGGGGGGGGGAAAGCTGGTGGGAATTTTACGTTCTCCCCAAATGCATTGTTGATGAGCGGGGGGGGGGGGGGGGGAAAGCTGGTGGTGGATAGCTGGTATATAGTACTCACAGTGATTGGACTTCCGTGTTGAGCGGCATGCAGACCCCGCCGATAATTTGAAAGGAGGGGCGGGCACAGATGCAGGTGGTGAGGCTCCACTCACTTCCCGTCCTCCCTCCTCTCCTCGGACACACGCGATCGCGGTTGCGGTGGGCGGCTAAAAGCACGGGCCCTTATAGGGGCGAGCCTGGTCTCAGCTGCGACTGCTGCGACCGCGTAGTTACGTCACTGTAGGTAATCCTAATTGACCTATAACAGGAAAGGTTTATTCTGGTTTCATGTCAGATATAGAGAAAAACATGCACATGTCTTTTTATATGATGTATGTAAAGTTCTGGTTTGAACTGTATATGCTTGGAAGATTTCCTTTCATATACCTCCAATGTATGCCACAATATAGCCATGCCATGGCATATAATGTACAAAAATAGAAAACCTGTAGCATTTACATAGGGCTCCGTACTCAGATCGTACTCCACAGTTGATTCCTGAAATACAACAATCGATGAATCCACATAATCCACAGGAAAGAAACTAATAGGTGCTCACCGAAGAAGGCCTAGAAATGGGCTAAAGAGTCCCAACAACATGCAGAAGATGAAATCCATGGCAGTCAATCTTCAAAAAACGTCCATATTTAGCATCTAAGACCTGTGGAAGCGCACACATTGCACAAAACGGACCGTCGTCATGCTCAGCCTGTGCTCCGCACTAATGAGAGCTCCCTCTCCTGCACTGCCATGCTCATTTGATCATTTTAATCAATTTAAATAAATATGGACGTTTTATGAAGCTCAAGTGCTACGAATTTCTGTTTTGACTACTGAAATTTTTTTCAGGATGATTCTATGTGGAATACAGAATAATCCCAGCTAGATGTATGCAAAGATGACATGCCTGTGAACCAATAATGGTATGTGTACAGATTTAAAATATGCAGGAGATTTTCTGCAGCAAAAAAACTCCAGAATCTTGACAAGGAATACACCTGCTTAGAGAAATCTGCCTTCAGGTTTTTGTCACCTAAACAGTGAGCAGCATCACGTAAAGACAGAGACCTGGAATCCAATGATTTTTCACTTACTGAGCTGCTTAGTGTAGTTTCAATAAAAATCACTATTTTATCAGCAAGAGATTATCATTAACCCCTCCAAGATCTTACAACTTTCCAATTTTTGTACTTTTATTTTTCCTTTCCTTCTTCCAAGAGCCATAACTATTCTGTTTTTCCATTCCCACAGTCGTGTAATTGTTGTTACCAGGATGAGTTGTGCTTTTGAATGCCATCGTATATTTTATCATGTGATGCACTGAAAAGCAGGAAACAAAATTCCAAGTGCACTGAAATTGCAAAAAAACTGCAGATCAACAATGACTCCATCACCCCAAGCAATTTTCTATCTTTTGTTTTTTCCTCTCATCCTTCCAAGAGCCACAACTTTTTATTTTTCCATAAATATAGTTAATGAGGGCTTGTTTTTTGCAGGACAAGTAGTGGTCTCCATTTCTGTTTGAACTGTAATGTGGTCCTGTCCAGCCGAAAGCAATGAAAACATGTAGAATGAAGAGCCGTATGGCCTACATGACACAAGTGCACTCACTGGCTAGGACCACGATTTTCATGTAGCTTGCTGGGACATCCAGAGTCAGTCCCTCTCCCACGACTACCACCCCACGATCCTCTACATGTACATGAGCTCAGTAGAACCCAGTCTCTGCCACTGATTGGAAACATACAGTATTTTGTACACAATATTAGGCAGAAAGCTGCCAATCAGAGGTGTGGGCAGGGTTATACCGAGCTCAACATCTAGAGAACTGGTAGATCCGCAGTATTTTCTTGCTATATAATCCAAGTGTATTGAAGTTATACAACTTTCCAATGTACTTTCTGTTTTAAATCCTCATAGTTGTAAGGATCTTTGGTTGAGTCATTTGTCCTAACTCTTCCTAATAACAATTTCCTAATATACTTCTACAACCTGCCTTGCTCCTTTAAGCTGATCTCTCTGCGCTCCTATATCCCCCTGTTGTGTTTCTTGCTTTGCTCCTTCTGATCTGTGGACTGGAATTGGACAAACTGAGCAAAGCACGTCACTGGTGGAGGTGGTGCTGAGCAATGTGATTGACAGCAGTCTGGGCACACATGCTCAGATCAACTTCACTCTCATCTCAGCCTAGTTTACAGTCGGTACTTTCATACGACATGTGTTGCGATCTGCACATCATTAGATAGCATATCACAGTTCATGATCTGAGCATGTGTTGTCACTCACAGAGAGGCAGCCACACCCCCACCAGTGACGTGCCCTGCTCTTTTTGTCCTATTCTGGTCTCCTGATCAGAAGGAGCAGAGTCAGAAACACAACAGAGAAATATAGGTGCCGCAGAGAAAGATCAACTTACAGGAGCATGGCTGGTAGCAGAAGTATACTGGTAAAGTGTTAGGAAGAATTAGGACAAATGAAAGGGGAGACATTAGTGTGGAAAACCTCTTTAATTCTCTATATCCGCTGGATACAAATCTGTCATTGCATAATAACTTTTGCTGAAATCAGAAATCCCTTTTCAGATGATCTTGTGTAACATTCAGATAATACGCCATGTATTCGGTCATTCATATATATATTTCACCTTTACAGTTAAACAATTGGAAATTATTGAATTATCTATTTGGAATGAAGTGTAAAACTATATTTTCTGATGGATGTCGGGGCAAGGTATTATGTGGAATTGACACTACAATCTAGATGGTGGACAAAATCCAAAGTATTCACATCCATTTTTTTTTTGTGCAGTTAAACAAAAACATGTCACATGTGAAAGGCTGGTGTGACTTTTGCTCTAAAAAGGTGCAAAATTGGTATAAAAGAAAAATATTGAATTATTAATAAAATTGATTTACCAGTGTGTGCCATTTGAAAGAATGTGGCACATATAATGGCAATGAAGTCTACAAGTCAAAAAAGAAATCGCTTAAAAAAAACAACAAATAATGAATTAGCCCTTCTCCTTATGCATGAGAAATAAACGGGAATGTGTTGTACACAGGACATGATCAGATGAGGAACAGGATGGGAAGCATAAACTTGTCTCTTTTCATGTGGGAGATGGGTTTGATCTCCACACACACTAGCGGGGAGCTATTGGCACGATGTAGACATCCACAATGCAGAACATGCACGCTCTCATATAAACAAGCTTACAGTTAGTTCTTGACCAATTGACCTTACTTTCCTAAGCACATTTACAGCCAAATTAGTATAAAGGAAAAAGAACACTGGAAAGAAATACGGAAAAGTTTGTAATTAGGGGCTGGAGGGGGGAGGGGGATATCTGACAGGACAATAGGCAAAACTGTAAAATATTGCCTCGTGGCAAACTCAGCACTCCCAAAGACCCACAGACAAGCCAATATTGGTAGGAATCTCAAGGTGAATACCATATATTGCAGTAGCTATTCACATTTTTGACAATTAAAGGGGTTGTCCAGGCTTTTTCTATAATTCATGTGTGTACATGTGTGTACATCCTGTCAACATTTTGCAGGATTACTATTTGCAGTAGCCAGGGAACGTCCCCAGCTGAGGATTCTGCACAGTGTGTCAGTGGAGCAGGGGGGGACCGCTGTGTACAATGGGGGTGGATGGTGACATTAGGGGCTGGGGAGGGGAGATTGGGGGAGGGGGCGTGTTTGTAGGAGACTATGAGGAAACAACCAGTTTCCCATTTTTATGCAGGCTCCAATACAAACACGCCCCCGGGATGTTCTCTGCCTGCCGCAAATAGGTGTTATCTAGGTAATCCTGCAAAATGTTGACAGCGTGTATATTGCAAATTGTCAACATTTTGCAGCCTAGTTACACATATCAATTACAGCAAAAGCCCGGACAACCCTTTTAAGTACTGTAATTGAGCATATAGAAAGGAATTGTCCTTCTGATATGTATATGCGACTGTGTATAAAGCCTAATGCTGCATCATTTAAGGAAAGTACTGTAGGAAAACAACAAATTAGAAATATTTAATTATCATAGCTATACTTTGTACCAATTTTGGTCACACTACATTTAATTTATACACTTTTAAGATTTTTGAATAGGTGGGAAAATGGAAACAAAAACAGCACCATGCACCATACATGGATAATAATGATTTACAGTGATAACACTTACGGTATTTTATTCTCAGATATTTCTCGACAACATAATTTTTCAATAAAATCTCTGTTTTGGAGGAAGGGGAGGGGGGGGTTTCCATCCTCCACTTTTCCAAAACACCATTGCCTGTCGGTGTTGCAAACTTTTAAGCCGTGTATACAAACATTTTTTTAAACTCAAATTTTTCTTAGTTGCTCATATTAAAGATTACAATTTTCATAATTTATTATGCCTGTTAGTGCATAACTTCCCGGCTGATTATCAGTCTCTACCTTATTAACTTTACATACAGTGCCTTCAAAATGTATTTATACCCCGACAAAATGTGCATATTTTTTTGATGTTATACCCACAAACATAAAGAGAACCTGTCAGGTCCCTTATGCCATTCAACCCAGCAGGATTCACATGTGAACATCAAAATTCCCTTATAAAGCATTTATTACCTTAGTTTTTTGTGTGCTGATTAGGGCTTTGACTTGTCGAAGGGGTGTTGTTTCCCCCAGACTAGGTGGCCTCTTTCAATGCTATCACTCTGTGGAGCCCACTGGGACGGGGCACTCGGTGCCGGACCGGGGTACTGCTGGGGGATGTCACGGCGGTCCTGGTCCGGACCGTGTCCCGGGCCCGCACAATAAAATGGGGGGTTATTTACAGGGGATTTGTCACTCGTGACGCCACCCACTATATGCGGCCAGTAATGGGGGCCGCCGCTGCTGCAGAACCTCCGGGATGATGGGATAGCAGCTTGGATGGAATAATTCCTGTGGGCAGAACTGGGTTCCCCGGGGCAGTGGTAGAGGTAGTTAAAGTCTGTGAGGATGTTATTGATGCTGCAGGAGAGTAGGGGTAGCAGTAGAGATGATAAGAGTAGAGGCAATGGCAGTCTATGAGGGCAAGTGGGGCTTAAGCATAAGGATGACACACACACTCACGGTTTCTGTTGTTCTTCAAGTCTTTACTGGCAGATGGTATAACACAATATTGTCCACGGAGTCTGTACCAAGTTGCTCTCACCCTGACCGGGTCCTTGGCTTCCTACTTAAACGCTGTGTGTGGCCCTGCTGCTGCTTGTAGCTATACTACTGGCCCTGTCTCTGCTCACGGGTACCAATATGCTGGGCAACTTGAGTCCTCTGTGTCACTGACTCCTTCGTGTTGCTTTGCTATGGTGTGGTGAAGATGGTGGACCTTCACTATGCCGGTGTTTACTGTCCTGTCTGTCTCAGGCACAGCCTCGGATCCAGTATCCGTCTTGAGTGCCTCCCCGGGGTCAAGCTTTTGGGGTAACTCTTTATCCCGGGTATGTTCCTCTGTTACTCTGTCTCCTTTCCTCAGACCTCTCAGGACCTCCACTGACACTTGGCTCTGCTCCTGCTCCAGACTCAACTCTCCTCTGAACTCTGACTAAAACTGAACTGTCACTTCTGCTCTGTGGTAAACAACTTAGCTCCTCCCACTAGTGCAGGTGCCAGCTAAGCTCCTCCCACTTTCTAGTGTAGTGTTGTGTGGGGATTAAACCTGTGTTGTTTCTGTGGCATATTAACCCTTGGGGTGCCACAACTCCCCTGTGGGTGTGATAAAATAAGTTCCATGAGTCAGCGTCATTATGGCTCCTGGAAATGTTGCGCATGCGTGGCTCATTCCTCCAGCATCAGTGTACCTCTAAAGCCGGGTGTATGCCGGGTGTACCCATATTTTGAAGGACTAGCTGCATTTTTGAATACCACCGTTAAATTTACCATATCTATAAAAAAAAACAAGCATTTCTTTGTGAGGTAGTATGAGAGAAAAAAATATTGAGCAATAGTTGATCCAGACATGTAAACATTATTTTTTTTGATCAGTGCAATTTTGATGAGACAACATTTATATAGCTATATTATATTGTTTAACTTGTTTTTTAAGTAAACTAAGTAAAAGTCCATGCAGTACACAGCTACCACCAATGATGCACAGTGCTAACAAGCCATATGTGTTTGAGGAAAAAATTCAAAAACTTACGTTTTTTCAAAAAACTCAATAATCTTTCTTTTAATCTGGAGTTCTTAGTACATACATTGGCCAATGTCTGCTTGCTCATCAACTACGACAAAGTGACTCCAGGTCTGATGAGCCCTATCTGACATCCAAGCCCTCCTTGTCCACCCCCCACCTCGCGGTGGGCAGGCACCATCTATACCCTCCATCACCTGTAGGTTTAATGAGGGTGCAATTACATTGCAGCAAAGGAGTCTGCAACTCCATATAATATATAGTTCAAAAAAGCTGCACAGCACTCAGCAGACCAGTGTGAACTGGTGCAAGCATAGGACACAG
Organism: Allobates femoralis; assembly: GCA_033576535.1. Lineage (NCBI taxonomy): Eukaryota > Metazoa > Chordata > Amphibia > Anura > Aromobatidae > Allobates > Allobates femoralis. The sequence continues at coordinate 137,926,325 of JARQOC010000002.1, forward strand.
AGATTAAACAAACTAAGTAAAAGTCCATGCTGCATGGACTTTTACTTAGTTTGTTTAATCTCTGTGTCCTATGCTTGCACCAGTTCACACTGGTCTGCTGAGTGCTGTGCAGCTTTTTTGAACTATATTGTTTTTTAAGTAAATAAAATATAATTTTCTGGAAAGTGAGCATTATTTTTCATTAGTAGCATTTTGAGGTATAAATGCTTCTTTTTGATAGCTTTTAATTCCATCTTTCTGAATACATTGTACCCAGAAAACAACGATTCTGGCACTTTGATTATTTCATCTTTCACTACGCAGGATCAAACCATCATCATATTTCTATTGCTTTTGGGCCTCATTCATAAATTCATGATTTTGTACATACTGTATACAAAAAAATGGTTCAAGTGCCACCAGTGTCCTTCATCCATTTTTCATCAGTATTAGAGGGGTTTCCCCAAAAACAAAGGACATATTAAAGTTAATTTTAATCAATAGATCTTGGAATAATAATATTTCTACAGCTGGATGTATTTAATAAAAATGTTCCTGTGCTGAGATAATCTAACGTGTCCTTACTATGTACTGTGTAATGGATGTGTTTGACCGTGCGGGGACATGGTCTGATCATACCACATCTCCTGTGCTGAGATAATCTTATGTATCTGTCCCTGCTATGTAGTGTGCAATGGATGTGTCTGACCGTACAGGGACATGGTCTGATCATACCATATCTCCTGTGCTGAGATAATCTAACATGTGTCCCTACTATGTACTGCGTAATGGCCGTGTCTGACTGTATAGGGACATGGTCTGATCATACAACATCTCCTGTGCTGAGATAATCTTATATATGTGTCCCTGCTATGTACTGTGCAATGAATGTGTCTGACCGTACAGGGACATGGTCTGATCATACCACATCTCCTGTGCTGAGATAATCTTATATATGTGTCCCTGTTATGTACTGTGTAATGGGAGTGTCTGACTGTACAGGGACATGATCTGATCATACCACATCTCCTGTGCTGAGATAACCTTATATATGTGTTCTTGCTATGTATTATGTAATGGGTGTGTCTGACCGTACAGGGACATGATCTGATCATACCACATCTCCTGTGCTGAGATAATCTTATCTATGTGTCCCTGCTATGTGCTGTGTAATGGATGTGTCTGACTGCACAGAGACATGATCTGATAATACTACAGCTCCTGTGCTGAGATAATCTTATATATGTGCCCCTGCTATGTACTGGAAGGGTATGTTTGCTCAAGAGAATAGTGAGCGTTTGAGACAAAAATCTGCACCTTCAGACAAAATATACACCAAAAAAAGATGTCATGTGCACAATGCATTTTTTGGTGCATATTTGGTAGAGGAAGGTGCAGTTTTTTGTCCTGCCTGCGTCATTTCATGTTAGTGACACCTCAGAAACAAGGCTTGTGCCCTATGTTAATGTGCGTAAATGTGATTAAAATGTATTGGGAGCATGTATATAATATGTGGGTGATGCACCCCCAGGGCTGTGTGATACTCGGAACCAAGCTTTCGGTACTTCTGGGGAGTCACGGAGGTCGAGACCCGACTCCGTGAGCCTGGATATCAACTTTAGGGTATGTGCCCACAGGAAGGTTTAACGTCGGTTTAGCAGCGAAAACCGCCGGCGGTTTAGCATAGGTTTTATTTAAATTTATGCAAATCCTAAGCAGCGTTAGGACTTACAAGTAACCCTATGTAATTTAGAAACCGCTGTGCACACATAGTCGGTTTATGTGAGCGGATCTGCCCGCGGTTGAGCGGTTTAGCAGCATACAGCATGTCAATTCTTCTCAGCGGTTTTTGATCGGTTCCATGAACAAAATCCTCCATAGAAAACCGCCGGAAAAACCGCTGGAAAAACCGACTGAAAAACGCTGTGCACACGCTGAAAAAACCGCCGGAAAACCGCCGGAAAACAGCTGGAGACTTCAGAGCTCAGAACTGATAATTTCCAGCGGTTTACTGACGGTTTGAATGCCACTAAACCTTCCTGTGGGCACATACCCTTAAAGTTTAGGAATGGTGGTCGTGACGCCGCCCATGGTGTTCAGCTATTGGGGCCGACGCTGCGGTGTGGGACCTCTGGGGATGATGGGAGTGCAGCTACGATGAAATCTCTCTACACGGGTGGAACGGTTCCCCTGGGCAACTGGTAAAGTCTATGGCGATGGTAGGGCGTTGGGGTGCAGGACTGAGGGTGCAGAATAACTGACAGACACACAGCTTGTGGTCTCCTTTACCTTCACTGATCGTAGCAGGTCCAGTCCAAGGTACTGTTCACAGATGTTAGGAATCCGGGTCCCAGGAAGCAAGTTGGGGATCTCTTCACCCGGTGAGTTCTGAGGCCTAACTGCTGTGCGTCTCTGTGCTGATCTGAGCTGCCTGTAACTAAGCTACAACCCTCTCGCTCTCTGCTGTTAAGTCTTTGACCTGCATGACAGGCAGCTTGAGCTCTTCCTGGGCTCCATTCCTCTGGCACTGGCCCTGAACTCTCTGATGCTGCTGTGTCTCCAAGTGTTGCAGCCGGGAGTCTTGGAATCTGCCGTCCTCCGGATTTGGCTGCTGTGCTTAGAATATCTCACAACCTCAGACTCCAGTGTCCGCTGCTGACGCTCAGCACTGGTGGTGAGCTAGATCTCTAGCTCCATTCCCCAGGCCTTCTTCTCTCTCTCCTCAGACCCTCTCCTATGGGTCCCTCACGCTGACTAGTCTCTGTCCTGGCAGGAGCCTTAGACTTCTCCAGTCCACAGGACATCTTCACATCCCTCCTAGGAGCTGAACTGTCTAACCCCACCTCTGGGCCAGAATTTATAGGGGAGCTACCCTGAACTTGGTTTCAGAGTTCCCCCTTCTGGTCTGGAGTCAGGAAAGGTGTTGCATGCTGTGGGTTTACCTGGTGTGGACACCCCTTCTAGCTTCCAGGCATGACATCACCCCCTGAGGGAGGCAATGCCATCCTGGCAACCGGACTCTAGAGTGCCACATGGGGATCTGGTGAGGGGCTGCATGATTGTTTAAAAACCAATACTTTATTATAAATACTGTTTGAAGTCCCTTTGGCTTTTGCAGCCAGAGCGGGGACTTCTCTGCCTCATCTACACAATTTGTGTAGGTGCACCAGCTATGCCTATTCTGAATGTTCTGGACACATTGAACTGTCAAAAGCCGCAATTATAGCGCTATATACACCACTTTTGTCAGCTGTAATCCTGTGCTGTAATCAGGGCTGTGGAGTCAGAGTAGGTGCCCACTTGGTGGAGTCAGAGTTTCGATAAAATGGACCAACTCTTAAAATATATAATAAATTGGGTACAGTAGTTCAATGCAAAATGTGCTGAACATTATTATTATGAATTATTATGTTCTATCTAAATATCTAGATTACTGTATCAAAATAATGATTAAAGCCTGATGTTCACATTGTACAATAATAAATATATCACTTAAACATGAGCCAGATATGAGGGAGTCGGAGTCAGGGAAATTTGAGGATTTGGAGCCTTAGGTAGAACAATTAGGGTATGTGCCCACTGGAAGTTTTACCTGCGTTTTTGCTGCGGATTCCGCCTGCAGTTTACCCTTGGTTTTATGTTAATTTATGTTAATTTGTTCCTGCAGTTGGGCTTCCCAGCAAAACCAATGTGTTTCACAGAAACGCTGTGCCCACACATTGGTTTTGCAAGTGTCAATAAGTGTCAAATCCCTCCGGTTTTGTTGTGGATGGGAAAGAATGATCATGTTCTATTTTTCCTATGTTTCTGCTGCAGTCAATGGCAAAAACACTGGAAAAACATAGTAAAAAGACACGAAAAGCGCGATAAAAACGCAGGACCTGAACGTAGCAAATCTCCTGAACTCTAGAGATCCTTGAAACCAGTATCGGTTTTGTTGCGTTCAGGACTGCTTGACAAACGTCCTGTGGGCACATAGCCTTATGCTCACAAAATTTAGGTACAAAAGAACTTGTATTGTGCATGTGTAAATTTCAATAATTTGGAAGATTTGTGACATCAAAAGTCAAGGTAATAAAGTAGGAAACTCGAGATTTGCATTGGAAATGAATGTTGGAGCAATTATGAATGCCTGAGTAATTTACTCTTTAACGACATATAACCAGCCTCGTCATACCAATGAAAGTGTACCTTTCTAAAGACTTGAATAAATCTTGCCGATCACTGCCCTTCCCTAGTCGGGCAGGCCATGATGCACCCTATAGTCCAGTGGGTCCACGTACTACTACCACCTTGGACGCACATCCCATATCGCCGTTAGTCTAGTGGCGTGGGAGTGTAAGCAAGCGTTTGTGACAATGAGTTTTCTAACATACCATATGAATGGATGCACATGTCCTGTGGTCATGAAGCTCCATTATTTTTTCACCATGGCTAAAGTTTGATTGAGGAACAAAATAAAACTCATTCTTTCAGTATCACACTGAGTGCACAGAAAAAATATTTATCCCACTTACTTTATTGAAATTGCTTCTTACAGGGACATGTCACGAGTTGGTAAGGATGAAATAGGATGGCAGGTGATACTTTTATCTCCAACACAACTAGTGCTGCTCTTTTTGTGGCACCGGCAGATAGACAATGTAAATTGTGGGTTTTTTTGGTTTGGATTTTTGTTTTCACTTCACCCATCAGAAAAGAATATTTTTTGTTTATGACTACTGACTGTACATATTTCCATTCTTAGCTTTATCTTTTCTGATCCCACTTTACGGAGCGCATAAGTCAATAAGCAAGATTCAATGAAGCCAGCATCTTCTCTACCCGCCAAAGAAAAGGATAGGATAATTGATTTTAACTGCCTGATCGCTATATCCCTTAACATACATGAGCATCTCGTTGAATTAGAATATAATGAAAAAGTTCATTTATTTCAGTAATGCAATACAAAAAGTGAAAAGCATATGTTAGATAGAGTCATTACAGAGTGATCTATTTCAAGTGTTTATTTCAGCTAATATTGATGATTATGGCTTACAGCCAATGAAAACCCAAATCTCAGAAAATTAAAGGTGGGAGGATGAAGGGTCTGAGAGATAAAATATTACCTAAATAGGTATCAAAGGCTCACTTTGTGAGGTTGTGAGAGTCACAACCACTATAAAAGCATAGCACGGCTGCTGCAGTCCCCAGCGTGGTGCATATAGAGTAGGGAGGATGGGAACTAAAAACCGCGCTGCTGTATTCCACATGAAATCAAAGAGTGAATATATTAACTTATTAGACAACGCTTTTCAGGGCTTCCTGGTCCCTTCCTCAGGACCAATCAATATCATATTACCATGTTTCAGGGAACCCTGAAATGCTTTGACTAATATATCAATATTATATTCACCCTTTGATCTTCCGTTGAATACGGCAGTGCGGTTTTTAAACGTTCATCGTCCCTACTTTAATTTTCTGAGATAATGACTTTTGGGTTTTCATTGGCTGTAAGCCATAATCATCAACATTAACAGAAATAAGCACTTGAAATAGATCACTCTGTAATTACTCTGTATAATATATGTCTTTTTTATGTATTGAATTATTGAATAAAATTAACTTTTGATGATATTCTAATTCATTGAGATGCACCTGTATATGTTGGCGATGGTCCGCAGGCTTCCATTCACATTAGGTAGTTTTGTAACTCCTGGCAATTTTGGCCTGATTTGTGTGTGAGGGCAGTACTAAAAATCCTCTAGCTTTATGATAAATATCTGCATTATTTTTGCCTCTCCCAATCTTCACTGCTTGTCTAGTTTGCGAGATAACCAAGCTTATTTTGCTATTACCGTAATTCTCTATCACAGGCAGTGCAACAAAATGCATCATGTTCACACAGGCAGATTTATTAACATTGTACATGTAGGATTCTTGTCTGTGTTAATAAGATGGGGATGAAATAGGATCCCTACAGAGTAGGAAGTATCCCCACAGAATAGGAAGTATCCGCCTATTGACAAGCTCAGGCATCAGAGTGAAGGCTGCAAGTTTCAGAATTTCTCAATGCAGTCAGTGATATGGGAAATCAAAACAAAAAAATGTTCAAAATGATGTTTTTAGCATATTCTTGATGTCATCCCATCTGTGTTATAACAGTCAACAACAGAGCAAAGTTGGCCTCTTAATTTAAGGCTCTTGAGTGTCTAAAGGTACCGTCACACGTGGAGATATCGAGGCGATGTGACTAGGCGATTGTACAGCGATAAATCGCCGGTGGAGTGTCGCCTGATCGCCCTGCTATGCTGAGAAATTAGGCGATTTCCACCATGCAATTTCTGCGCATCATGGCGTCTGACAGGGTGATAGCGATGTAGAAAGTGAGCTCAGACAATCTGGAAGAAATTCCAGAGGCGTGCCTGAGCGTTCTCTTTGGCTCGCCCCTTCTGCTGCGATTGGTGGTCGCTCCTGCGTTCCCATTGGCTGGCTATGGATAAGGCGCCATATTTGAATAGCAATATAGTAGAAAGGACACATGCATCATGTAGTGGGCAGACAGACATCCTGACAAGGCTGCCCAATGGCGACGCAGTTGTGTAGCCCAATCGGAGAGGTAGGGGCGCGGTGTTCAACACTCTGGCACACCTGTCACCTTGCCGCGCTCACACTCTACGCCCAAACTGCTGATGCGGTGGTGGCTTGTGATGCGGTGATTTGGCGGCAACGTGGGAATTTCAAATTGTGTCCGAGCTGCGCCAGGCGATTTCTGGAACGCAGGATCGCCGAACATCACACGTGAGATCTCTAGGTGTGACAGGGCGATGGCGATGTGCAAAAAAGTGCCCGAACGTGCGTGCTCACATCAAATTGCCAGCCATATGGCGGCGATATTGCTACATGTGACGGTACCTTTACTGGTTTCAGGGAAAACAATTTTATAGACAGGGGTGCACTAGCTTCTATTAATTATTAGGTGTCACCCCTCAAAGTGGTGAATAGGAATATTTAAGGAAGAAAAAGAACCACTGTATAGCGGGGGTGCACTCTTAGGTGAATTATTTTATTTTTTATTCCTTTTTAAGGTAATTGCAAGTGACAGTGTATAACAGTGAAAATAAAAACATTTAAAAAGAGTTACAGGGTAACTTGTCACCAATCCACACATACCCCCACCACAGTAGTCGGTGGGGGGATCAATTGTAAACAATAGGCAAGGTTAATCCATACATTAGAACATATACACAGGCAGTGTTAGAGTGTTACAATGACAAAACCTTTTGACAAGGGGTGAACCAGATAGCAGGTGCTAATACATATTGTAAGACCATAAACATGTTATGAATCCAAAAGATCATGCATTTTTAAGATAACACCACAATTGTGGATTGGTGACAAGTTACCCTGTAACTCTTTTTAAATGTTTTTATTTTCACTGTTATACACTGTCACTTGCAATTACCTTAAAAAGGAATCTATTATATAATTGCGAATGGTTTTTTGCCCCTTCTGAGTCCACTCGCAATGCGAGTCGGCGTGGTCATGTGGATACGCCCGAAGCATTGGCCGCGCAGCGGCCATTGCGAGCAGTTCTAAGGCGACTCGCTATGCCCGCGCAGCGGGCATGGCGAGTCGCCTTAGCAGCGCGAAGCATTGGCTGCGAAGAAGCCATTGCGAGTCAGAGACTCGCTCTTCTAGAATCCCGATGCATGTGCATCGGCACCCAGCTAGTAAAAAAAAAAATAATTCAACTAAGAGTGCTATACAGTGGTTCTTTTTCTTCCTTAAAGGTACCTTTACTGGTTTCTAAAAAGGAAGGAACCCCATATCTCATCTCATTGGCCTCCAGCAAAGCGACATGAGTATTCGATTATGCAATAACATGGGAAATCTATGGTCAATGTGTTGACACACATTCTCTGGTACAAGGAATTCAAAAAGTTCTGAAGAACTCAAGAAACAGGTCATTTAGAGAGTTACCTCTCTGTAGTTTACGGGATATTAGCAGTTTGGAGAAACGATTATGTATGTCCTTTGCAAACATCAGGAAATCCTTGTAATGTACTACTAGAAAGGAACATACTATGAATCATAGTTATTGTGTAATATGAAAACATATTTTATGGTGGCTAATTAGTCACATCCCTTGAGATTTAAATTTCATTATTCTATAGACATTAGACATTACCAGGTTTTTGGGAACTAAGGTCATATATATAAATAAATAAATAAATAAATAAATAATAATAATAATAATATACAAATCAATTAATTAAGGCTGCGTTCACACACAGCATATTTTTTGCATTTACGCAGCACTATTAAGTTTTTAGCGCTGCGTAAATGCCGTGAACATAGCTCTGTTCACATGCTCCATGCTTCTGCGGATGCTGCGCTGCAAAGCACATCTGTAAAAGGAATGAACAAGTGAATTGTTTGCGCTTTTTTCAGCGTGCTTTTTACTTACCTAGCCCCGCTCCCACGCAGGACCTCAAACAGCACCATGTGACCAGGTGACATCACCAGTCACATTGTGCTTCTGGGTCCTAGGGCCTGCCATTCACTGCGGGCTGGCTGGAGTTGAGAAGACACCGGCGGTCACCGATGGAGCGCGGCGAGGTAAGCATGAAGTGCAGGGGAGGAGCACAGGCCCGTCCACACACGGAATGCTGCGTTCTGTGAGTATGCACTCTTGCTGCAGTTCTGCACCAAAAGCGCATCCTCAAAAATACGCTGTGTGTGAACGCAGCCTAATACATATTTAACAATAACTAGCTAAATTAATCAAAAAGCTAAATGTTAACAAGTTATTAACTAATGGAACAAAAAGTGTTCGAAAAGGGAAAAAGTAACAAACAAAGCTAGGTTTTACTCACTCAGCTCTCTACCACTGACTCCAGTCTTTACTAAGAGTCTCTAGTGATGACACCATGACTACAGCAAACATGACTGATGAAGCCGAACACTTGACTCAGTAATGGCGCTGAGATTGGCATGTGATTCAGTCGTTATCTTTACTACCGCAACCTTTCAATAAAGGCATGAGGCAGAGGCAAGAAGTCAGTGCTAAAGCAGGGGAGGGTAAGTAAAGTTCAGATTGTTATTTTTAAGTGAGGTAAGCTTCACTTTCACTGCAAGTATGCTAGGTTCACTGGAAATGTATGAATGTGATTAGTGAGTGGCAGACCACTGGAACCCCTACAGATTTTAAGGGGTAACTATTAGTTACCAGTACTCACCTTTACGCAACCTGCGATCCTCTCAAGACCTCTACTCTTCTACTCTACCTTTTCTCTCCTCCCCTCTTATATCTTCTTCCCACAATCGCATACAAGACTTCTCTTGTGCATCCCCCATACTCTGTCCCAACATATCAGACTCTTGCCTGCCATGGAAAACTTCAAAAGGAACCTAAAGACCCACCTCTTCCAAAAAGCCTACCACAAGCCTACATGACCAGCTCTACCCTCTCTTAGTGTATCCTCGCCCATCCCTTGTAGACTGTAAGCCCTCACAGGCAGGGTCTTCTCCCCTACCCCTACTGCATCCTTACCCATTCCCTTGTAGACTGTGAACCCTCATGGTCAGGGTCCTCTCCCTTGCTGTACCTGTCTGTGCCTTGTATTCATGAATATTGTTCTTTTCTATATATATGTGCCCTTTTCACATGTAAAGCGCCATGGAATAAATGGTGCAACGTTAATAAATAATAATAATTAGTTAAAAAGATTTTTAAATATTATATAAACTGTCCAGTGATGCTGATTGGTGCAGGTTTGGGTCCTGAGACTCCCACTGAACACTGAAAACAGTGCGTAAAAACAACACATTCTTGTCTATGGGTGCGCCTTGGTGTGCAATGGCTTGCGCATGGCTGCGTTTGAAGCGCATGCGTATGACAAACAGCGCGTGCACAGAAAGCGATTCTCAGTCCCTCCCAAAGCTCTCCCAAATCCAGCTGTATAAAAAGGGGTTTGGACATGGGAAGAGGGTATGGCTTGTCTGGAAAATCCAAGAAAACACTCCTGGAAATATTGAACGCATGCGCAATAAAAACGCAAACGAATGCCAAAACGCATAGAAACGCATACATGCACTGCATTTTTTTAATGTCTTGCGTACGCTCATGTGGATAAAAAATGCTGCGTATGCATGCGTTTTGCATGCGTTTCTGCATTCGCGCATACGCAGCATTCAAAAACCTAAGAAGCCTAAGAAATCTACAGGGTGGGCCATCTATATGGATACACCTAAATAAAATGGGAATGGTTGGTGATATCAACTTCCTGTTTGTGGCACATTAGTATATGGGAGGGGGAATACTATTCCAGATGGGTGGTGACCATGGTGGCCATTTTGGATTCAACTTTATTTTTTTCTATTGGAAGAGGGTCATGTGACACATCAAACCTATTGAGAATTTCATAAGAAAAACAATGGTGTGCTTTGTTTTAACGTAACTTTATTCTTTCATGAGTTATTTCAAGTTGATATCACCATTCATTCTCATGTTATTTAGGTGTATCCACATGAATGGCCCAAATGCCCGAGTGGGCCATTCATATGGATACCCCTAAATGAAACATGACCCTCTTCCCACTGAAAAAAAATAAAGTTGGATCCAAAATGGCCAACTTCAAAATGGCCGCCATGGTCACCACCCATCTGGAAAAGTTTTCCCCTTCCCATATACTAATGTGTCACAAACAGAAGTTGATATCACCAACCATTCCCATTTTATTTAGGTGTATCCATATAAATGACCCACCCTGTATAGATCCTAGAACTGCAGTGTACAGCTCTGCTTCATCATGTAGCAGGGCAGAAACTGTACTAAAAAGTTTTCTCTCACTGGAGTTCCCCTTTAATTTAATGTAAATGAATAAATATTATATTACAAATAAAAATCTTTTGAAATTATACTTACCCTTAAAGAACAGGGATGCACAGATGCTTTCTATATATTATAATGGATGCGCTCACATGGAAATAGTAGCTTGAGAGCCTGCTTAAAATCTATACATTGTGGTATGTGAAAGATGACTAATTACACCCTAAATTATGATATTATTGTGTACCACAGGTAATTAATACATTTGCACAAAGTTGTTGTTGAGAAAATTCCCATTGAGTTGGAAAAAAAAAATATTTACATGAAAAAATTGCTTCCTTTTCCCACATGGAAATACAGATCACTGTTACCAATTATCCTGCCCTGATTCATCTTAAAATCCACTTTGACTCCAATGTAACGAAGAAATCAGCCAAGAAGGAAAAGCAGCCAATATGGCACAACCAAGAGTTTCCCAGCTGCTGACAAAAAAACAGGGCAGGCGGCTTAATAGTTTATATAACAGATTCCGCCTTAAAATGGGATATTTTAGAAACAAATTTATGATATCTAATCAGTATACATTAACAAGAATAACTGATGAAATCATAGCAACATAAACCTCTAAAGCAGGGAACTTATGTGGATCTAAGAACTAAAATATAAATTCTAAAGATAAGACAACTTGTGCCCAAAAGATCTCAGATAAGCCACTATACAATAAATATTCACTTTATTTCTTCTGACAATAAAATATTACTTTTTATAATGAATTAAACATTATAAATATCAGATATAACATGACATTAAAAGGGCCTAACATTTTATATAGGTTCCAAATGCACCATCATAAGTGACCCACCAATGTACAGTTTCATCTGGACTAGAAAGCTGCACCATCTCTCTATGTTCACGCTGATCAGTCATAAAATCATAACTATCTGCCTACCATAAGAAAGTGTAGGTCTTCCACCCAAGTAAGGGCTCTGCAGATGTTCAGCATTAAACTGTTCCCATTGGTTTCTTAAACCATAGAGACAGATGCGGAGACCAGTAACAATCTCTTATGGTACCTTTACACGCCGCTACAGAAGGTTGGAAACAACCGGGTCTCACGTGCACGAGCACATACCAACGTTGCAACGGTACCCGATACCGCCTTACATGCCACTACAAAGTGCCTAAGAAGGTTAATCTATCTCTGGAGGCCCTCAGTGCACTATTACCTTCTGTAGAGCACCTTCCCTCATTTACACGCCGCTACAGAAGGTAATATGGGAGGACCTGGTGCAGCAGGGACAACACATAGGCGTGCCAGAGTGTGGATTACGAGACGCTCGTTCGATGATTGGAAATGCAATAGCATCATGATTGGCCAGCCAGCGCTGGCTTCCACCAATGATCGCTGAAGGGGGGCGGTTTCCCGGGGGCTGTGTCACGCCCCAGAGGAGTTAACTAGGTGGCGAAAAAACCTTACCGTACCTTATTTAGACACAGCTACCATCGGGTTGAAACCAACCTGTTTTAGAGCACTGCTCTGAAACAGGTGCCGACAGTGACGGGTGGCAACAACCTAGTTTACACCGTTGATTTGACGGTGCAAGATACATTCAGCGAGCATTGGTGGAAGCTCCTGCGTTACGATTGGTTGTCGCTGCATAGGGCAGCATATTTAAGGAGCTGACCAGTCACACTACACAATTGCAATAGCATCATGTATTAGCCAGCCTTCCTGCGCTGGCTGGCCAATCATGATGCTATTGCATTGTCCAATCATCGTACGAGCGTCTCGTAATCCACAACTCTGGCACGCCTATGTGTTGTCCCTGCTGCACCAGTTCCTCCCATATTACCTTCTGTAGCGGCGTGTAAATGAGGGACGGTGCTCTACAGAAGGTAACCTGTGGCACCCGGCGGTGCCTCCAGAGATAGATTAAACCTTCTGTAGAGCAATTTGTAGCGGCGTGTAAAGGCGGTATCGGGTACCGTTTGCAACCGTTGGTACGTGCTCGTGCACGTGAGACACCCGGTTGTTTCCAACCTTCTGTAGCGGCGTGTAAAGGTACCATTATGGTACCTTTATACGCCGCTACAGAAGGTTAGAAACAACCGGGTGTCGGAAACAATTGTATCTTGCACCGTCAAAACACCGCGAGGTAGCAGCGTGTAAATCAGGTTGTTGCCACCGGTCACTGTCGACACCTGTTTTTGAGCAGTGCTCAAAAACAGGTTGGTTTCAACCAAATGGTAGCGGCGTGTAAATGAGGAACAGGAAGGTTTTTGCGACACCTAGTGAACTCCCTGGGGCGTAACACAGCCTCCGGGATACCGCCCCCCTTCAGCGATCATTGGTGGAAGCTCCTGCGTTACGATTGGTTGTCCCTGCATAGGGCGGCATAGTTAAGGAGATGACCAGTCACACTACACAATTGCAATAGCATCATGTATTAGCCAGCCTTCCTGCGCTGGCAGGCTAATCATGATGCTATTGCATTGTCCAATCACCGTACGAGAGTCTCGTAATCCACAACTCTGGCACGCCTATGTTGTCCCTGCTGCCCCAAGTCCGCCCATTTTCCCTTGTGGTAGCGGCATGTAAATGAGGGAAGGTGCTCTACAGAAGGTAACCTGCGGCAGCCGTCGGTGCATCCAGGGATTGAAAAAACCTACTGTGGAGCACCTTGTAGCGGCGTGTAATTGCGGTATAAGGTACCGTTAGGAACCGTTGAAACGTGCACGTGAGACACCCAGTTGTTTCTAACCTTCTGTAGCGGCGTGTAAAGGTACCATAAGGGTACCTTTACACGTCGCAACATTGCATGCAATTTCACTTGCAACTTACTGGTTGCAGTGAAATCATGGACACATTGTTCTATTTTGTTGCCGAGTACAAATGTAACAATGTGTCCATGATTTCACTTCAACCAGTAAGTTGCAAGTGAAATTGCATGCAATGTTGCGATGTGTAAAGGTACTCTAACACCGGCTTCACACAGCAATTTTTCACTGTCAGGTTCTGTCCAGTGTTTTGCAGGATGCTCCGGACAGAACCTGACAGCCACGGACGAGCAGAACCGGAGGGCAGATTGCTTATTGACGGCTTCATTGCTGGCGCTGTTCAGTGCTGAAATTTCAGCACCGAGGCTGCAGGGGAGCTGGCCGCGGTGCTGAGATTTCAGCCGTGGAGCTCTCCAGGTGCTGAAATCTAGCGGTGGCTGCTTTTAACAGCCGCCGCTCTTTCAGCACCAGGCATCCGGGAACCAGCACGATTTTCTGCTGAATCTGGAGCCCATAGACTCCCATGCTATGGGCGCTAGATCCGGGAGGATCCGGTTTTGTCCGATTTTTGCATCGGACACGAAAAATGCTGCAGACTCAGGTTTTGTGTCCGATGTAAAATCGGACAAATTGAATCTTCCCAGAAAAGCCCCAAACCGGGTGGCAAATAACAGCCATCTGGCCCTATAGGCAGACATGGGGGGCAAATTCGGATCCGAGCCTGTCCGGTTCACACTGGACAGCCCCGGACCCGAAAAATCATGGTGTGAAGCCGGCGTAAAATGAAGGGGCAGATAAGTGCCGTAATCCTACATCTTTGATTGATGTGTACAGATCTATAAAACGTATTTGAGAATATACACCACATGCTCACCTCTCTAAAAAAAAAAACACAAAATTGAGGAAATCTGAAGGGGCACAACATACAGCATATAGATAAGTGTTTTTACTCCTTCCTTTAAGGGATCAGTGGATTTCTTATCAACTTATTTTAAACGGCTCAATGCTTCTCATTTTTCACTATAACATAAAAAGTTTTGTAAAAAAATAATTCCGTTTTACTTTTTTTTTAGCAACACATATAATAATAGCTGTTCTGTGGGATTGGACCAGTCAGGCAAGGCTTTATTCTTAATTCATATGCATGAATGGGCTGTGAGGCTGTGAGGCGCATACGATTTCACGGGAGCGCGCACATTTTTGGCACTTGTCCAAGATCGCATTGGAGATGTCACACAGAGAGATATCGGCTGGCAACGCAACTACGATTTTGTACATAACTTTTGTGCGCTGGATATGAGCAACCCAGGGACCGAGCATTAACATTGTAGTGAATGGGGGAAGTTGCACACAAAATCGTAGTTGCGCTGTCACACAGCACGATCCTGCCACATCGCATATAAAATATCGTATGGTTGAAGGGCTTGCACAATCTTCTTGCAATATCATAGGTGGTTTTTTTTCGAGTCAAATTACCCATTTACACGACACAACGCACAAACGATATCAACTGCAACGATCATACCACGTGACTTTTTGTCGATGTTGCATTGCAATATCGCGACGTGTAAAGCGGCCCTAAGGCTGGTTTCACATAACGATTTTGTGCCTGTCCATGGAATCCAACTTTGAAGGGGGACCCCACGGACAGGCACGGATCCATACAGATCCCTGCAATCGGATGGCAAGTAGCCATCCGATCTGCAGGATCCGTGTGGATCCTACGGTCCCCTGTCTCCCCCTACTCCTGCCTCCTCCATCTTCTTCCCTCTCCTATGCTACTCTGTCCCCCCGCTATTCTTTGCTGTGCCCCCTTATCTCTATCCTCATCTATCCCTATCCTGTCCCCTGTCCTCTCCCTGTGTGTAAAAAAATAAAAAAACTCCTCCCGGAGGATACATCACCTGTCACCGGCTCCAACGCTGCACAATCAGGGCTGAAGGACCTGTGATGATGTCAGAGTCACATGACCCAGTCAGCTGACCGGGTCTCTTACATCATCACAGGCTCTTCAGTCCTGATCGTGTGCAGCGTTGGAGCCGGTGAGAGGTGATGTATACTCCGGGAGGAGGTTTTTTTATTTTTTTACACACAGGGAGAGGACAGGGGACAGGATAGGGATAGAGGAGGATAGAATAGCGGGGGACACAAAATAGAATAGCGGGGGCACAGCATATAGAATAGGAGAGGGAAGAAGATGGAGGAGGCAGCAGCAGGGAAAGACAGGGGATACGGAGCCGACATCGGATCCGAGGTGAACTCAGATCCGATGTCCATAGGCTCCCATGTTGTGGGCACTAGGATCAGCCTCGGATCAGCAGTGATCCGAGGCTGTCCGATGTGAGTCACGGACACAAAATTGTAGCAGGCTGCGATTTTGTGCCCGTGATTACATCGGATGGGATCGGATGGTGCCAAAATCGGATGCTAATAGTGGCACATCCGATCCCATCCGATTCCCTATGGGGAACATGGGGTCCGATTTAGGATCCGATTGTATCCGTTTTGGAACGGATACAATCGGATGACCGAAAATCGTTATGTGAAAGCAGCCTAACACTTGCCCAATTTTCATGACTATAACACATCAACTTCAAGAACTGGCCTAACTTATCTAACACCTTGACAAGTGCCTTTGTCACGGGATAATCAACTTTATTCAGGTCACTCGACAATGGCTTATAGCTGCGTTCGTCGATTGTGGCATTGTGGATCGTGGAAGTGCCACAAAGATTTTGCAAGATTTGTGGCAAGAAAAGGAAATGCTGTTATTATGGGTTTAAGGGAATCTGTCAAGAAATTTTTCATACTTACTCTGAAAGCAGCATAATATAAAGAGTGACACTCTGGTTCCAGCGATGTGTTACTTATTGATCTACAGTTTGATAAATCATTGTTCCATCAGTGGGAGATGGGCCTGCTGTGTGGTTGTCCAGTCACGCACCCACCATTGACTGGCAGCTTTTTGCTTATGAATGGTGTACACAAAGAGTTGCCAATCAGTGGTGTGGCCAGGGTTATAAAAAGCTCAGCATTAACAGATCTGCAGTGCAGCATATAAAACGCTACTTAATCAAAATTGCAGCATGCTGCTCTCAGATATAGTAGTAAAATTCTGATAAGGCCTTATGCACTTGCCCATGTCTCCCGTACGTGTGCCTTCCATGTAGCCACACTCCGGAGACATGGACACACGTATACATATGTCACTCAATGCTCTTTTTCACTTGTCCTTGTTTCTACACGAACCTTGTCTCCGTGTGGAGCAGACGCGTGTCTGTCCATGTGTTCCACACGGCGACATGTCCATTTTTGGGTAGCAGCCTGGACACACGCACCCATTCAGGATGTTATCCATGTGACATCCGTGTGCACAAACCAGAGCAAAGATATGGCAGTAAAAATAAATGGAATTTTATTTTTACCAGTTTCCAACGATGCTACCTGTCACACTTGCTGCTGAGGCCGCTTATTAAGCTCATGAAAATTCACTGCACTGTCCAACCGCAGAGCCTGGTAAGTATAAGAAGTCATGCTGTCCGAGTACTATCCGGATGTCACATGGATAGCACATGAATGACACACGATGCCGGACACACGAGCAAATAAAACAGCCCCCTTATGGGCCTTACAGATTTCCTTTAACATGATAATAATTTTATAACAGTTAAGTGTATATTGTCAATCATATTTAACCCCATTTACAACCAAGGTCATACCTATACGTCCTTGGTCTTGCCTTGACTTTGATGCGAGCTCACGTGCTGAGCTCACATCATTCCCCGCACATGATAGCTGATCTGATCAACCATGTGCAGCTAACAGGTGTGGGTGGATTGGAAAACCACCCATGCCTGTTAACTAGTTAGATTGCGCTGTGAAACTCTGACAGTGCGATCTAACACGAGCTGATCAAGCCATTTCCTGCTGCCATCGGCGGCAATATGATGCCAACGGGTTGTAATGACAGCGAGGGTCTGATGATGACCCCTGTCACTGTCATGATGAACCTCCTGTGAATGCTTACTGAGCGCTGGTTGATCACACTTTAGTGACACCCAACATCTCCCTTATTACATAGCATTCACAGATCATCAGCATTTCTGCTGTTCAGAGGGATGCTAAGCACCGCTTTGAACAGTACAAGTGATAGGACAGTATAGACTTCAAGCTCCCTGCAGGCACTAATAAAATCAATGTCAAGTGTAAAAAAAAAACTTTTTGAAAAATATGAAAAAATACAAAAAATAAAAGTTCAAGTCACCTGCCTTTGACCTGTTAAAATAAAACTATTAAAAAATATACACATATTTGGCATTGCAGCGTTCAGAAATGCCCAGTCTATCAACATATAAAATAAATTACTCTGATTAGTAAAGGGCATAGCGAGAAAAAAATCAAAACGCCAGAATTATGTTTTTTTTGGTCACTGCAACACTGCAAAAAAATGCCAAGCAAGGCAATCAAAACATTGAATCTACCCAAACATGGTATCATTAAAAAACGTCAGTTCAAGACACAAAACATAAGCTATCATACAGCCCCAGATCCCGAAAAATGAGAACACTCGGAAAATGGTGAAAAAAGTGCAATTCTTTTTTGACAAATGCTTAAACTTTTTTAACACATGGATAAAAATAAAAGTATACATGTTTGGTACTGACCTGAAGCATCATACTGTCCCCTGAAATAATCATGAAATTGCACTTGAAATTTTTCTCCCATTTTTCAGTACACTATATGGTAAAATGAACGATGTCATTCAAAAGTACAACTCGTCCCGCAAAAAACAAGCCATCAGATGGATATATTGATGGAAAAATTAAAAAGTTATGACTCTTAGAAGAGGGGGAGGAAAAAAACAAAAACTAAAAAAGGAAAATAACCTGAGGGTGAAGTGGTCAAAGCAGGGGTGGGGAACTTCAGGCCTCAAGGGCAGCCAACAGGTGATGTTTTCAGGATTTCCTTAGCATTGCACAGGGGTTGGAATCATCACCAGTGCAGGTGACTATATTTTCACATGTGCAATACTAAGGAAATCCTGAAAACATGACCTGTTTGCAGCCCTTGAGGCCTGGAGTTCCCCACCCTGGTTAAAGCATATCTATTATCAATCTTAGGGCCCTTTCACATCAGCGTAATTTGAAATCGCGGCAGATGCAGTGAAAAAAACCGCATCTGCTGCGATTGCCGCATAGCCGCCGCATAACCGCTGCACTTGCGCGCGGTTGCGGTAATCGCCATAGTAAGTATAGGGGGACTTGCGGCAGGTGCAGCAAGTGCGGCCGCGAAAAAAACCGCGGTCAGCCATGTTTTTTTTTCGCGGCCGCACCTGCCGCAAGTGCAAAACCGCACTTGCCGCACCTGCCGCAAGTCCCCCTATACCCCTATACTTACTATGGCGATTACTGCAACCGCACCGCAAGTGCAGCAGTTATGCGGCGGCTATGCGGCAATCGCGGCAGATGCGGTTTTTTCACCGCATCTGCCACGATTTCAAATTACCGCTGATGTGAAAGGGCCCTTAGGCTGCTCTTATAGAATTCCTACCAACTACTGTGAGATGCTTGTGGAAGGATATCGAAACGTTTGATCCAAGTCATACAGTTTTAGGGCAATTGTACCAAATACTAATGAAATGTATGTAAACTTGTGACTTTGCAGAAAGTAATATAATGCCTTAAAATGTTGTCTCTCTATCTCTCTCTCATTATTCTGGCATTTGGCAAATATAAATAATTTTGGTAAGAATAATTGACCTAAAATGTGAAAGGTATATTCTGATTTCATGTCAGATAGTGAGAAAAACATGCATATGTGTCTTTTTATATAGTGTATGTTAACTTCTGGTTTCAACTGTAAGTTAGTACCAAAAGTGCTCATCGGTAACCTTAGGCCCCTTTCACATCAGCGTTTTTGCTGATTCACAGCAGATCTGGTAGATTTACTGCATCTGCTGAGTAACGGCCGACTTGCGGAAAGCCCCCATTCATTCTCTATGGGACTTGCGGCAGGTGTGGCACATGCAGTTTTTGCCGCGATCCGAGGTTAGCTGTAGTTTTTTGACTTGCCACAAGTGCCGGATTGCGGAAAAAACGCACTTGCCACAATTCCCATAGAGAATGAATGGGGGCTTGCCGCAAGTCAGCCGTTACGCGGCAGATGTGGTAAATCTGCCGGATCTGCCGCAAATCACAAAAAAACGCTGATGTGAAAAGTCGCTTAATGTACCCTAATTTCTCTGAAAGGGCCATACTTTCTAAACAAGTCAGGGAAGTACTATTACGTTGTGGGATCCCAACATGCAGGGCAAGATCTTACATCCTCTATGGCATCATATCAAAATGAGAGAGATCTTGTTCATTCAACTAACCTGGCGCTATCATGTATTTTACTAAGTTGTTACAGAACAGTAGCTGCTCTGATGATGTTATCATTTGGTAAAACCTTAATAAAGTACACAATCTCACTGGGTTAGTGGAAAGAGTGAAATCTCATTATATCACTTGTAGACTGTGAGCCCTCGTAGGTAGTGTCCTCTCCCCTCCACCCCTGTATCCTCACCCATCTCTTGTAGACTGTGAGCCCTGGCAGGCAGCATCCTCTCTCCTCCTGTACCTGTCTGTGGCTTGTATTGTTCATAATTACTGTAACAATCACTGTGAGAAGAGGTCTTATGGTACCGTCACAAGCCGCAATCGTGGCTGGGAATCATAAAGGCGATATGTCGCCCCAGAGCAATCGCCATGAAATTGCCTCACGTTTGCGGCGTGTGATTTGGGAATTTCACGGCGATAAATCACCCCTCGGCCATTGCCTGATTCCTGAACAGTGCTCAGTAATCAGCCACAATCCTTAAGGTGATATTTCAGTGTTGTGGCATGTGACAGGGCGATAATGATGGAAAGAGCGGTGCCTATGATTTCCCAGAGGCGTGCCTCAAGCGTTCTGTAGTCCGCGCCCCGTCCGCGATGATTGGTGTTGGGTACTGTGTTCCCATTGGCAGTCAGTTGACAGCGCGCCATATTTGAGCGTGTATTCATGCCAATCTCCGATAGACAATGGCGTCATGTATTAGCCAGCCTTCCAGAGCAGGCTGACCAATCATAACGCTGTTGCGTTGTCCAATGAGCGTGTATGGGGCGTGGTGTAAACCACTGTGGCATGCCTAGCTCTTCGCCGCACTGAACATATATGCCCACATTGCCTTTGGAACTGTGGCGTGTGAAGCGGCGATGGAATGAGGCAAGATTGGTTCCGCTGTTGAGGCGAGCTCCGGAGCGACACATCACCTTAGGTTGCGGGCGCAATTGCGGCGTGTGATGCCGCCATCGGTGATCTGAGGCGAGCATGAACAACATGAGCGCGCACGTTATATCGCCACATATCACCAGCCGCGATTGCGGCATGTGACGATACCATTAGAGGGTTGTGCGATCTAACTCTGCATGCTGCGATCCCACATCCTGGTAAAAAGTTGAGCCCTTTCAAGACATGTTGGCATACGTATGAACACTTTTGACTAACATATTTAATAAGTCACCAGTCTGGGTGATAGGTACTCTTTAACTGTAGCAGACAAGGGCCAGTGAAGATTAATGAAACCTTGGGTCTCTTCCATGACACACATAATGGGATGTTATGGGGTTCATTTTTTATTTAATTTAATTTATTATTTATTTTTCACTATTTGTTTCTCCCTTTTTTCTCGGTATTCAAACATAAACAATTCGAGTGTGTCAAATCATCCACCCAAATGTTTGGATCCATCTGTCATTGATTTTAGTACTTCAATAAAAAAGAGTTTTCAGAAGTAAAACAAATGTTTGCTAAGAGACAATCTTCAAGCATAGATCTGAAAAATAGAATAATTGGGTACAGTATATGAATGATATGTCAAAAGAGTGTGAACAAAGCCTTACATATTGCTCTGATCACATCACTTGAAGATATCTCAAAAGGCTCAGTAGACAATATAAGAGCAGGCACAGATGATTTCATAAACTAGATGAAATGAGCAAATCTGGAACAGTTGGCAACAATTATGAGACATAATAGAAAATATATTAGAAGTCTAGAAGAAGTTGAAGTGTATCATCACGGTAAAGCCCGAGGCCTATTATGTGTAACTCCATGGAAACGCCACAGTTCATTCTCAAACATAAAAAGACGGTTTCTGGTTTCCCTTAAAAGTGTCCTGAGACCAGAAATGAAACAATTATACAGCCATGCATCAGGTAGTAGACATATGAGAAGAGCATGTTGGGTGGTGGCCACAGATACCTTGTGTGACTCATGGCTACAAAGAATTATTTTTGATGGAGAACATGGAAATAGTTTATAGATGAGTCACATGTATAATGGATGTGCTTAAAATCCACTTTCTGAAGAATTACATCTTTGCCATATCACAAAATTTTCTAATAGAAAAAAGTAAATATAATAGAACAATAAATAGTCTCTTTATTTTATCGACACTTTTTTATTACTTTCACATTTTGGCTTTATTAAATGGTAAACTTGTGTGAGACACCACAGCGAAGAGTAAACTAAGAATCATTATTTGGCAGATCAGCCATGAAATTAAAACCACTGATAAATGAAGGCAAGAACGTTGATTATGTTGTGGTTATGGCACCTCTCGAGTGGTGGGATGTACCAGGCAGCAAGTCAACAGTCAGTTCTTGAAGTTGATGTGATTAAAGAAGGAAAAATGAGCAGGACTTGAGGATCTGATACACTTTAATCAGGGCCAGATTGTATGGGCATGTCTGGTGAAGGGAGTGAAAATTAGTCTCAATAGTAGTTTCTCACAGAAGAGCTCCTAAATTGATGAAAAAATGATGAAAACCTTCAGAGGGCTGAAGTCTACATCTCCATAGTTAGACCTATTTTGTTGGCACACATTATTAAGCATAAAGGTTTAAATAGACCTTGTCATGTCAGGAAATGCTAGTTACCTGCAGTTATAGGATTAATCTGCAGTAAGGCTGCCTTCACATTAGCGTTCCCCTCCGCAGCGTTCTGCAGAGGGGAATCGCCATGTGTGCGCAGCGGCCGACCGCTCCTATCTTTATAATGGGAGAGCACGGTGCTGCGCTTAACAGCGCAGGACCGTGCACACCCAGTCACTCACACATGTGATCTGTGCGCAGGCGGATGCCTGCGCACAAATCACACAGTCTCGTCCGCACCAGGGACGCGACATGTTGCGTCCCTGGTGTGGGCGAGAGTGTGTGATTTGTGCGCAGGCATCCGCCTGCGCACAGATCACTCATGGCGGTCGATGGGGCACGGCGGTCTGCAAGCATCTGCAGACCGCCGTGCGCTCCATTATAAAGATAGGGGCTGCGGTCTGCATGCAGATGCTTGCAGATGCCTCCGCAGAATGCTGCGGAGGCATCTGCAAATCTGAAGGCAGCCTAAGGCAGTTTTAAATTCTTGGCTGGCTGCCTTACTGGAACCGTGACTACAGGGAGAAAATGAATTTATATTCTCCCTGCAGCCGCTGGCTTTAGTTATCAGGGCAGTGCAGGAGGCTGTAAGTATCACCACTCACTACACAGTGAGTGCTCTATAATCACTCTGCATCACAGTGTACATAGGGGAATGGAGTGTGGAGGGGAAAGCATGCTGGAGATTAGAAGGAGTGTGCATGCTGGAGACTGGAGGAGGCGGGCATGTTTGGGACTGGGAAGCGCTTGTTGCAGTGTGGAGCATGCTTGTAGGAGAGTGGATGGAAATGACAAGTAGTGACGTTTTCACCCAAGCTTCAAAACGAGTATGCCCCTTGTCGGTCTCCTCCACATGCAGAATAGTGATTTCTAGGTAACCCTGCAAAATGCTGACAGGGTATAAATTACAAACTGTCAACATTCTGCAGCCTAGGTATACATGTAGATTTTATAAAAAGTCCTGACAACACCTTTAAAAAATAAACCCTACTCCAAAAATAAGCTCTAGTTATGGTTCAATAAGGAAGTGTCCAGGCAGCTAAAAAAGTTAAAGAATACAGCAGGACACTTCATTAAACAAAACAGACACCCCAAAAAAAGAGAAGTCACCCCAGAGAAAAGCTGACAACCCAAAAGAAATCCCACTCAGCAGACAATAAACACTTGCAAGTGACAACTATAGATGGGCTCTCACACAGAGATCTGCATTGCGGTCAGATCCCTCGCATTTACACTCTCACATCGGTCGCAGTATCTCTACACTCTCTCACAAACACCGGTCCCAGTACCACTGCTCTCACTAACTCTGCGCAAGTGATTCTGCTTCCGAGCAGCAGCGAGAGTGAACCCACAGGGAGACCAGACAGC
Source organism: Allobates femoralis (assembly GCA_033576535.1). NCBI lineage: Eukaryota > Metazoa > Chordata > Amphibia > Anura > Aromobatidae > Allobates > Allobates femoralis. The sequence goes on from JARQOC010000002.1 coordinate 137,950,217, forward strand.
AAAGCAGATTTGTATGTGAGAGCCTATTCACTTGCCAATTCTAATTGTTTGTGGTCTAGTAAGCAAGATTTTTTTGGGAGGTGTCTCCCAATACATAGGGAACAACAAGTGTAAGCGTGCTTCCCCCAAAAAAGATTATCTTTCGGAGCAAAAATAATATAAAACTCTGTCTTATTTTTGGGGAAAACATGGTATATGCCATCACATTACAATATTGGAATACCCCTTTAAGTATAGAACATATCAGGTAAATTATGGGATCTCACAAACTTTGAACATTTGATGATTATTTTAAAGTTGTTTTTAAGATTATAAGTAATTTAAACAGCAGTTGTTTACATAGAGCAATAATTCCAAAGTCGTACCAATTCATATTATAAACACTATTTTTAGGCTGAATGATCTGTTGGATGCTATCATTAAGAAGGCTACATTCGCACGTGGCTTACATCTGCATCTATGCAGTGCTTTTTAGCGCTGCGTAAATGCAGTGAAACGCAGTGATGTAACGCATCCTAGCAAAAGCAATGGCTTTTACTGAAATGCGTTCACATGGTCTATACGTTTGCAGATATGCTTGCTCCGCACAGCGACTTGCAAAAAGAATGACCATGTCCATGGTTTGCGCTTTTTTCTACATGCTTTTTACTCACCTCGCCACGTTCCCCCAGTGATCGCTTCTCTTGCCAGCACTGTAGGACCTGAGCAGGACCTTAAACAGCACCATGTCACTGGGTGACGTCACTTGTCATATGGTGCTATGGGGTCCTAGAGGCCCCGCTGGCTGCGGCCCGGCGGGGGATCAGAAGACACCGCTGGCGGTTACCGAGGGAAGTAAAGCACAGGAAGAAAGCGCAGGCCGTTCCCACACAGAACACTGTGTTCTGTGAGGATGCGTTCTTGGTGCAATTTTGCACCAAAAACGGATCCTCACAAAAATGCTGTGAGTCAACGTAGCCTAATAAAATTATGTTTTGGGCCCCCACTAAAATCTTAATAAATGTCTTCAACATTTACCCTTGTACCAAAAAAAGTTGAAGCAAAGGTCAATAAAATGTTTGATAATATTTCTAGGTGATGGAACACATTTCCACAGAAAACAAATCACATTGTTTTAACGATTTATCTGCGTCTAAAGCCAAAATCGGAAAGCAGGAGTTCAGCATTGTAAAAACATGGCTGCTTCCTTCTACAATGAGACCCACACCTGCCCATAAGTTGAAACTATACGTTCATTTTAATTAAACAGAAATGAAATACTACACACAACTATTGGCACCGGTGTTGTAAGAACATAGCCATGTTTCCTTTACTTAGAAACTGTTTTGAATATCTTTAATGGGATGGGTATGACGCAAATCGCATCATTTCCAATTCTGATGACATTGGTACACCTTCTTTTAGTGGCTGGCTTCAAGCAGCGCATTGCTCAATGACCTCCCCGCCTACTACAGCTTTATGTGTGTCCGAGAAGTCTGTCCAAGGACGCATATCCAGCTAAAATGCATTGTTGCACAGAGACCCATGGGGTCTCAAATTGAATTACATGCTGCCGACTGAACAGAGACGGCAGCTGACATAACAGTAAAGTCATGTATTGAAATAGCGGGCATGTTGATGTCAGCTGTCGGCCACTGCACCGGCTACAGAGGAGGACGTTGTGAGATGTGGGAACCAGGGAAGGTTAATAGAATATTTTGGGGGTTTTGTATGCATTACAGACAAATAGAGGACTATGAAGGGGCCCAGGATGAGATCATATATACCAGTAGGAGATACTTGTATACCAGGATGAGGGGACATATACCAATATTGAGGACATATTTACTAGGATGGGAGCCATATATACCAGGATGAAGGGCATATACATCAGAATGAAGGGCATATATACTAGGATGAAGGGCATATATACCAGGGTAAGGACATATACAGTGCGTTGTTAAAATATTTGGCCAACTTGAACTTTTCAACCTTTTGCCACATTTCAGGCTTCAAACATAAAGATATCAATTCTAATTTTTTGTGAAGAATCAACAAGTGGGACACAATCGTGAAGTGGAACAACATTTTTTGGATAGTTTAATATTGCACGCCCCACTTTTCAGTTTTTTTATTTGTTAAAAAAGTTTATTCAGCCCCTTTACTTTCAGGGCAGCAAACTCACTCCAGAAGGTTCAGCAAGGATCTCTGAATGATCCAATGTTGTTCTAAATGACTGGTAATGATAAATAGAATCTACCTTGTGTGTAATCAAGTCTCTGTATAAATGCACCTGCTCTGTGATAGTCTCAGGTTCTGTTTCAAGTGCAGAGAGCATCATAAACACCAAAGAACACACCAGGCAGGCCTGAGATACTGTTGTGGCGAAGTTTAAAGCTGGATTTGAATACAAAATGATTTCCCAAGTTTTAAACATCTCAAGGAGCACTGTGCAAGTGATCATATTGAAATGGAAGGAGTATCAGACCACTGCAAATCTACCAAGACCCCGCCGTCCCTCTAAACTTTCATCTCAAACAATGAGAAAACTGATCAGAGATGCAGCCAAAAGGCCCATGATCACTCTAGATGAACTGCAGAGATCTACAGCTGAGGTGGGAGAGTCTGTCCATAGGACAACAATCAGTCGTACACTGCACAAATCTGGCCTTTATGGAAGAGTGGCAAGAAGAAAGACATTTCTCAAAGATATCCATAAAAAGTCTCATTTGAAGTCTGCCACAAGCCACCTGGGAGACACCAAACATGTGGAATAAGGTGCTCTGGTCAGATGAAACCAAAATCAAAGTTTTTGGCCACAATGCAAAATGATATGTTTGGCATAAAAGCAACACAGCTCATCACCCTCAAAACACCATCCCCACTGTCAAACATGGTGGTGGCAGCATCATGGTTTAGGACTGCTTTTCCTCAGCAGGGACAGGGAAGATGATTAAAATTGATGAGAAGATGGATGGGGCCAAATACAGGACCATTCTGGAAGAAAACCTGTTGAAGTCTGCAAAAGACCTGAGACTCGGACGGAGATTTATCTTCCAACAAGACAATGATCCCAAGCATAAAGCAAAATCTACAATGAAATGTTTCAAAAATAAACGTATCCAGGTGTTAGAATGGCCAAGTCAAAGTCCAGACCTGAATCCAATCGAGAATCTGTGGAAAGAGCTAAAAACTGCTGTTCACAAAGGCTCTCCATCCAACCTCACTGAGCTCCAGCTGTTTTGCAAGGAAGAATGGGCAAGAATTTCAGTCTCTCAATGTGCAAAACTGATAGACATACCCCAAGCGACTTGCAGCTGTAATCGCAGCAAAAGGTGGCGCTACAAAGTATTAATTCAAGGGGGCCAAATAATATTGCACGCCCCACTTTTCAGCTTTTTATTTGTTAAAAAAGTTCAAAATATCTTATAACTTTTGTTCCACTTCACGATTGTGTCCCACTTGTTGTTAATTTTACACAAAAAATGAGAATTTAAATCTTTGTTTGAAGCCTGAAATGTGGCAAAAGGTTGAAAGTTCAAGAAGGCCAAATACTTTCACAAGGCGCTGTATACCAGGATGAAGGGCATATATACCAAGATGAAGGGCATATATGCCAGGACGGGGGAAATATTTACCAGTAAGTGGAACATGATGTGGGACATTTTTGCATAATGAAATGGAAAGGTGGGGGAAGGAAACTTGTATGTCACTATATGATTTTGAATGCTACAACAAGGGCCCATACATCTGACTAACATGCAGGAGGCGGCGGGCCAGCTCTAAAATTTGCACCGGGACCCTTTTGTCTCTAGCTGCACCTCTGGTGGTATTTCATTATTTTATAACATTCTCAATTGTATAATTACGGTAGATGTAGCTCCTTCCAGAATGAGGCCAGAGTCATCTAATTACCCCAGATTACTCTCTTGACAACAGCCAGGCATTCCCCCCTCACTGTTCACTGCAGTGGAGCTTGGCTGTCATTCAGATGGATGGCCATCTATGGGAATCAAACATGGTTTGAGTTATCCAGAATGAGAGCTTCTCATACAGAGTATCTCTGAGCCATTATCTCTGAGCTGTTGTGGTTCAGGAAGGCATCTCAAATGGTGGTTCTCATTCTTAATCTCCTTTTGCTCCTAAAAGGAATTTGGGCTGTATTGCCTTTATTAGACAGCCCCTTAAAACCCAGAGTAGTTCATTAACAGCAATGATGAAGATGATTCTGGAATTATTAAAGGGATTCATATGAAAATTGTCAATTCAGTGAGGAAGTAGACAAACTCTAATGCCACCTAATAAAGGTAGCAATTCTAAATGTCATAATTGACTCTTTAACAAGCCTTTTAATATGACTTCAGTCATTAGATTCATGATGTCCAACCATAGCTACAGCCATGCATGACTGCAGACAGATATATCTTTCTTACCACACCACTGATGATTAAAAGGTCTCTGCCTATATACTCATATAGTGCATATTGTATATGGTAGAAGACACTAAATTGGTGCTGTTACTATAATAGAATGTAGCATCAGTCCAGAGGTATGGTAAAAGATGCTATTTATTTATAGTGTCCTAAACGAATATGAAATTTGACGATCTGCTCTCCTCCATCAGCTCAAAACCAAAGCATAATTGACTTGTTTTTTTTTTCTAACGAAAGGGAACAGATCCCCAAAATGTATACCTTTTTAAGTGAATGCGTGAATAGCATCTTTTAGCCTACCTCTTGACTGATGCTACATATTGTTGGACTGAGAGAGCAGATTTACTTTCTCCTACTATATACATATCTACGGTACTCTTGTTTTGTGAACAGGCATCACTAATCACTTCTGTTCCTCAAACCCTGTAATAGGGAGAGATTCACTTAATCAACAGTTAAAGGTGAGTATCTCCTCGTTCTGCACCTCTGCTTTGTATAGAGGCTGGTTTCACAAAGCCGTTTTTTGGAATTCATGTGATTCCAGCTTAAACTGGATGCACAAGGTAAAATAGTAGAAGGAATACCTCTCCGTGACCTATTGTGCTGCTCAGTCCGTCCTGTAATGTTATGGGTCTAGAGCCAATACCATGACTTGTGGCTTAAAGAACTCACATAAGGAAAAGGAGATTAGCAAGTCCCAGATAATCTAAAATCTTCAATTTCTTTTAAATCATTTAAAAAAATTATACATATCGGGAATACATCCCAACGCGTTTCTGGCAACAAGCTCTTATTCACTGAGATACAGACTCCATATAACACATGGTTTAAAAAAAAGTAACTAATCGTCGATCATTATACACATATGTTTGTGATCAATCACATTTTAGATTTATTTACATATTCATAAACAAAAAAAAACACAACTAAAACTTGTAGATTTAATTTATTCTAGGACTTGCCAAACAACTTTTCCATAAACTGTATGCACCAGCATCTGTTTTAGGCCCCGTTTTTGGCACATTGACTGCCAATGGGGCCACAGGCACTTGTGAGTATATCCAGTTTTTCCCGTTTTCCCTTGCACGGAGACCATAATCGCAACATATTGCGTTTTTGGTGTCCGTGTCAAAAACTGTGAATACCCGGATCCGGGGCACTCCAGGTTGAATTAAAACAGGGCTATATGTAACCCAGATCCAATGGACTCCGGATCCCGCTGGATCTGTATGTGGGTTTTTGAACTGCGCATGCCAGAACGCAGTTCTAAATGAAACGCATGTCATTTACTATCAGATCCATGTAAAAAGTTATACATCCAGATTAAACGGGATGCAACCGCACCAGTATTATCACTGGCCCTTGAGATGGATCAGTGATAATACCAATGATGGTGCATCCAGTTGCGTCACTGTGGGGAAATCCGTCGGGATGCTTGTTTTTCCTGCATTCCCCCCGATAAAAACAAAACGCTAGTGTGAAACCGGCCTTATTTGTAGCAATGTTTTACACATGGCGATAGCTTATTTCTGTTGTTTTATTTTACATATGAAATGGGAAAAAGAACTGTCACTCAAGTGAAGACGGGCTCTACAAACTTCTCAGAAACGCTGCAGCATTTTCAGGGAAACTCATTTCTGACTACAATCGCTCCGCCGGGCTCTGATTCATGCGTCCATGGCGTGGTTTAGGCATCAGGAAGTAAATGACAGGTTCACACTTTGGCCTGTATTCTATTGCCCACAACAACTAAATAGGTGTTACCTATAAATAGGTGTAGTAGGCTCTGGTAAAACTAATGAAATCTGCAGTAAAAGTGAGTGGTTAATATGCTTGAAATTTTATAAACATTGTTTTGTCATTTTCATGCAGTTAGCATAATGTGTGCAATGCTCCAGGGGTATATCGATGACAGTGTATTAAATAAATAAATATACATACGATATATATGAATATATATATACACACAGACATATTACATATACACACACAAACATGACAAGGACAGCAAAATCACTCACATACTGTCTGACGTTTAAAAGAGCTGTGTTACTTTACATCAATATATACATATATACATACTTATATAAGTATATACGCATACAAACATATAGTTTGATACACGGCGATCAATATGCCCTCTCTTATTTATATATATATATATATATATATATATATATATATATATATATATATATATACTAGCTGGGTGCCCGATGCACATGCATCGGGATTCTAGAAGAGCGAGTCTCTGACTCGCAATGGCCGCTTCGCGGCCAATGCTTCGCGCTGCTAAGGCGACTCGCCATGCCCGCTGCGCGGGCATAGCGAGTCGCCTTAGAACTGCTCGCAATGGCCGCTGCGCGGCCAATGCTTCAGGCGTATCCACATGACCACGCCGACTCGCATTGCGAGTGGACTCAGAAGGGGCAAAAAACCCATTCGCAATTATATAATAGATATATATATATATATATAATACTTTCTATTCCTAAGAGATGGAGAATTAAGCCTAAGTATAGGTATTCAAATCGTTTGCAGACTGTATGGAGGAATGTTAAAGAAAATGTATTAATTTTGTGACCTCTATGACTGACTTTTATGTTCCTGCTCCTCAGATACCCCTGTGCCAGTCTGTAGTTTTTGCCATGTTTTTCATGCCCATGTGCCCCTAGCTATAGATGCCCTATTTTATGAAATCTCTGTAACTTGCCCATATGTTTAATCCCTTTGTTGTGAGATATTATCACAATATAATGACATTTTATCCAAATCTGCCCATGTGTTATTATGATTTTATGACATATACTAATACTTAGTCACTTCTATAGCGCGATTAATTCCATATCGCTTTACATACATCAGCAATCACAATGTAATGCCATATTATCGCACTATACTAACATAATATCCCAATATCATGGCTGAACAGACATAAAGTATTGATACATTATCCACATTCCAGCAGTAATTTGCAGCTTTTCCATGGCATTTCCCCCCACCTGCAGCCCTCTGGTTCCCCTGGCACTGTGGCTGAGCCTGGATGTGTCACACTTTCCCATATGAGCTCAGCTCCGCTGCAGACGTGTACTGAGAACTCTGTACATAGTATATTCAGGGTCTGCAGTCCCATGTAAGTGACCATACACCCCAGTGTCCGCACATTGCACAGCACTCACCTGGTGGTGTCTAGTCCGCAGGTCACAGCATTCCCCCTGTCCCCAGTCTGTGCTGAGCGCCTACTCTCCTCGGCTGAGTGTGTGAGTGTCGGGGCTGCCGTGAGGTGACATCACTGGGTGGCAGCTGTACACACTGATCCTGATTGTGAGCAGCTTTCTCTGCCAACTTTGGACAAAGTCTCCAGATAAAGACTGTCCCTGCGTGACTGTGAGGTGAATGGAGCCTCCACACTGCTGCCTGCACAGCTCCACACTCCAGAGAGGAGGGGCAGGGTGTGTCCATTACTGCCGCCTCGTCCACTTCTGTCATTATCACAGCTGCCATAGGATGACACCACGGAGCTGGTACAGCAGAGGGCACCCTGCACCCCCTGCCCACACCACTAATGAGCTGAGGGCATCCTGCACCCCTGTCCACACCACTAATGAGCTGAGGGCACCCCCTGTCCACATCACTAATGAGCTGAGGGCATCCTGCACCCCCTGTCCACACCACTAATGAGCTGAGGGCATCCTGCACCCCCTGCCCATACCACTAATGAGCTGAGGGCATCCCTGCACCCCCTGCCCATCACTAATGAGCTAAGGGCACCCTGCACCCCTGCCCACACCGCTAATGAGCTGAGGGCATCCTGCACCCCCTGTCCACACCACTAATGAGCTGAGGGCATCCTGCACCCCCTGTCCACACGACTAATGAGCTGAGGGCACCCCCTGCCCACATCACTAATGAGCTGAGGGCATCCTGCACCCCCTGTCCACACCACTAATGAGCTGAGGGCATCCTGCACCCCCTGCCCATACCACTAATGAGCTGAGGGCATCCTGCACCCCCTGCCCATACCACTAATGAGCTGAGGGCACCCTGCACCCCCTGCCCACATCACTAATGAGCTGAGGGCACCCTGCACCCCCTGCCCACACCGCTAATGAGCTGAGGGCACCCAGCACCCCTGCCCACCCCATTAATAAGCTGAGGGCACCCTGCACCCCCTGCCCACACCACTAAAGGGCTGAGGGCACCCTGCATCCCCTGCACACACCTGCCCACATCACTAATGAGCTGAGGGTACCCTGCACTCCCTGCTCACACCAAATAATGAGCTGAGGGCACCCTGCACCCCCTGCCCACACCGCTAATGAGCTGAGGGCACCCTGCACCCCCTGCCCACACCACTAATGGGCTGAGGGCACCCTGCATCCCCTGCACACACCACTAATGAACTGAGGGCACCCTGCATCCGATGCCCACACCACTAATGAGCTGATGGCACCCTGCACCCCCTGCTCACACCGCTAATAAGCTGAGGGCACCCTGCACCCCTTGCCCACACCACTAATGAGCTGAAGGCACTGTACACACCCTGCCCACACCACTAATGAGCTGTGGGCACCCTACACCCCCTGCTCACTGCCCCTACCCCACTAATGGGCTGAAGGCACTCTGCCACCCCCCCTGCCACACCACTAATGAGCTGAGGGCACCCTGAACCCCCTGCCCACATTTATAATGGGCTGAGGGCACCCCCTGCCCACACCACTAGTGGGATGAGGGCACCCTGCATCCCCTGCGCACAACACTAATGGGCTGAGCTTACATTGCAGTCCCTGCTACTAACTGGTGTAAAGACTGGCAGTCTATCTGACAGACTATACAGCCCTGACAGCAGGGGCAAATGCCCCCCCAGGCCAGTGATCAAGCAGCAGTTTTGGGGCTGCCCGGCCATCTGTCATGTTGGCCTGGGAGGCCGTGCTGCCCCTGAAGCTCGCTGCTCAGGGGCCACTGCTGTGTACTTGCCCCCCAGGCCGAAATTTGCCAGCCAGCCACTGCCTGACAGTCATGAAATTGCCCACAACCTATGGAGAAAAAATACACAGGCATTTGGAAATACCAGAGAATAATTTTCCTTTATTGCATCATAAGACTGGGGTCACCTGAGTCTATGAATCAGAATAGTGCAATCCAATAAAAAATCAGATTGCCCTCGGCCCAATGTTATTCAATGATGCAGGTGAGATCTGTGTATCTGTGTATTTTTTCTCAGCTATATTTGGAATAAAATTGCAGCATGTTGCAAGTGGCTACGTAAACCGGACGAAATTCGTCAATGTAATATTGACACGCCTACTCCAGGGCCAGGGAAGACTCGGGATCCGGGCAGTTACTCATTGTTCTCTTCACCTCTTTCGGTTCTTTTCATGGGGACAGATGGGGGCCAAGACCTGGTCCCGTGACCCTGGCGGTGTCATTTTTAATAAACAGTGAAGATGACAGGGAAAGTCTAAAGGCCCTGTCACACCTGGCGACGGGCTGGAGATGCAACTGGCGGGTGTACACACGTTTTTGGCCCCCTGCCAGCGTCGCCGTCCCCCATTTACACGGGGCGACATCTCCAGCCCCGCGCCGGCGAGCTGACAGGCGGCATCGCCGCCGGGGTGTCTGAAAGCCCTAGCGGAGATGCAAGACAATGGGAGCCTATGGCTCCCATCGCCTGACAGGTCGCCGGTGGCCGGTTACATGGGCCACGCCCCTACGTCGTCTATGTAATTGGCAGCGATGTCGCCCCTTAAGGGAATAAAGGGGGTATTCGTAACACCATCTGCGGTATGCCGCCAAGGCGGACGCCACTGCTTCAGAACCTCTGGGGACAGTGACTGGCAGCTTGGATGGTTCTGCTCCCTGCAGATGGAGCACGGTCCCCAGGGCAGCGAGATGGAGGAGTCAGTTCATACCTTGGCAGGTGTTCACTGGGATGTCAGTACCCCGATATCTCATACAGCCTCTGCGGCTGGTTGTCGTTGTGGAGCCCACTGGGACGGGGTACTCGGTACCGGACCGGGGTACTGCTGGGGATGTCACGGCGGACCGTATCCCGGGTTTACACACTAAATGGGGAATTATTTACAGGGATTAGTCAGTCGTGACGCCACCCACGGTTGTGGTCAGTGAGGGGACCACCGCTGCAGTGTACTTCTGTCAGGAGGATGGATGGATGCTGCAGCAAGGTGGATGAGCCCGCCGCGGGTCGGGACAGCTCCTGACAGGGTCAAATGGTGGATTGACAGTTCTTTATACGTGGAATCAGCCACAGACACTGAAGCAGGGTTCACCGGGTTTACTTTCCAATTCTTCACAGTCAAACAGTGCACGGTATATTTCAGTTCCCAACAGCTCTACACAGTTGCCTCCGGTACACTTGAACTCTCTGCTGCCAGGTTATCACTCTGAGATCCCTCACTCTTTCTATGTGTCCTTCCAGGCAGATTCTCTCTCTTCCTCTTGGGTGGATTGCGAAGCGGCAGCTCGGTCCCTTAATATAGCTTCCCCCTAAGTGTATGGGCGGCAAGCCGGGTCCTCCTGGTTGCTGATGTGCCCCCAACCGTGTAGTGGGAACACGGACATGGAATCTGTGTTCCTCGTCAGTTTGTCTGGGGATCTGGTGTGAATCTTCAGTCCCCCTCAGAGCTAACACTCTGGTTTCAGCCCAGCCTTGGGTGTCCCACCTTACAAGGGATCACCGGGCTCTTTTCTACTTGTGTTACTTCCCAGATACGTCAGGAGAGGCTGTTCTGTCAAAAATTTGTCAGCGCTACCGTCTTCCTCGAACCCGATGGTACTGTCCGGCTTGGCTGCTCGGCACTCGCCTACTGGCTAACTACTTCCTGTTTCTCCCTTATATACTGGTCTGTTATGATGACTACGCTTCACCCACTTATAACTGGCCCTACTACCCCTTGCCTGGCTAGAGTCCCAGGCTCCGGGTTGGGTCTATGTCAGTGGATGTGTGTTGTAGAGGTGTTTGCTATACAAACTGTTACCCTCCTGCCTGGCTGCAGTTCCTACCTGTGGCCACCCTGGTCCAAGGGCACCACATTCGCCGCTAATAAAAGTCTCACACACCACAGCTGGAGTTCTGTTACTTTTACTGAGTTCTTTCAGCATGGCCGCCGGGTCTGTTCCTTGCCAACCTCCGGTTCAGCGGTGTCTCCAGAACCGGGTTAGTACAGTCAAGCCACGGTCGGTGCCCTTTCTTTCCTCTGTAGGTGTTCCTGTCTCTGGTGATCTTTATCTCTCGCCCAGCGTTATAAGGGGTAGTTCTCTTCTGCAACACTACTCTGCCCCTAGGCTCTCAGCGCCTCCGCAGCACAGAGCTCAAGTACCGGTGGCCACGGGTGCTGTTGTGTTTCCTCCCGGACACTGCTCCCTAGTTCAGCCACCTTCCCCAAGTTGTGTCGGGTGTTTGGCCACACCTCCCATTAGAAGCTTGTGTGCTCTGGTTCAACGGCTCGGGCATACAGCTTCCGCACCGTGTTCAGGGCCAGGTCCCTGTCCACCAGCCCCTCCATTTCGTCGTTCGGCGTACAGGGATCAATGCCTCATCCCCCAAGGGCTCTCGTCTACTCCCACCTTTTGGTTTTTCCCTCCCGTGGGCGAGCGTGGTCGTGTTCCTGCCCATGGGAGAGTTGGCACCACACCGCCGTTACACTCCCGACTTCCACTCCACTCCCGATGGTCCCTACTCTCCAACTCCTACTATTCCTACTACTCCTGTCCCCCCTTTTTGAACGTGGGTCCTCCCTCAGGGTCCACCCATCATCCCAGGGGCCTACGATTGTGTGTGTGTGTGTTTTGGGCTCAACTGCACCACCCCAGCAACTGGAGAGCAGAAGCACTACTCCCTTTAACCGAAGGAGTGCAGTACCTCTGGTGGGGCCTACCCGGTGGGGCGCCACAATATGGGTGCAAGAAAAAAACAGACGGCACATAAAACCCTATGCCGTCCATTTTTTACGATACATTACCATTTTGTAGCATAGAACACTGTAAATGGTCCTGGCGAACATCATACGGAAGAAAGGTGAGAAATAATCGCACACTCGCTTAGCACTTGCACAATGTATGGAATACCAAATGGATTTCACTTATTCTACTCTCCTGGATGAAAATTGGTCCAATTTTGTATACATTCTTGTTACCCCAGCCTAATTGTGCCGTATACATAAAGTTAAAGGGGTTGTTTGGTTAAAAGAAGTCATCACCTAATAATAATGATAATTAATCTTTGTTTACATAGCGCCAACATATTCTGCAGCGCTTTACAATACAGTGGGTAATAGATGAAAATACACAGTATAATGCAGTAAGAAAATACGCAATATAATACAGTAGTTCCAGTAGAGAAATAATACAGTACAATAATAGGAAACAATACAATAAGCATAAAATCTATGTAAAAAATACAATACAATAATAAAACAAAAAATAAGGGTGACCCTGCTCAAGAGCTTACAATCTACAATGAGATAGGGGTTATACAAGGTACAGGGGCTTATAACACTGATGGTCCAGGCATCTTGAGGAAGTGGGGGATAGAAATAAAGTTACATGAATGGTCACCAGACAATCTGTGTAGACCTTTTGGGTTTGGTGGAATTTGAAGAAGAGTTATGACGAGAGAGATAGTGAATGGGCTATGTACAGTACAAAGGAATTTTGTTAGGGAGCATGATAGACCGCCTTGAAAAGATGTGTTTTTAGTGAGCGTCTGAAGCCATGCAAATTGTGGATGGTCCTGATTTCTTGGGGTAGAGCATTCCAGAGAATTGGTGCGGCTCGGGAGAAGTCTTGGAGCCGGGAGTGGGAGGATCGGATTAGTGCAGATGTTAGTTGAAGGTCATTTGTTGAACGTAGAGAACGGGTGGGGTGATAGACAGAGATGAGGGAAGAGATGTAGGGGCGCTGCATTGTGAAGGTGAGAACAAGCAATTTGAACTTTATCCTGAGTGTATAAGCAGCCAATGCAATGACTGGCACAGAGCGGAGGCATCTGAGTAACGATTGGCCGGGTAGGTGATCCTGGCTGCTGTATTAAGGATGGACTGTAGAATGGAAAGTTTAGTGAGGGGGAGGCCAATTAGTAGAGAGTTGCAATAATCAAGGCGGGAGTGGATTAGGGCCACGGTGAGGGTTTTAGTTTTTTCCATGGTGAGAAAGGGGCGGACTCTAGAGATGTTCTTCAGGTGTAAGCGACAAGAACGGACGAGAGATTGTATATAGGAGGCGAAGGAGAGATCGGTGTCAAACATGACACCCAGACAGCGAACCTGCTGCCTAGGAGTTATCGTGGTACCACACACTGAGAGAGAGATGTCAGATTTAGGGAGGTTAGTGGATCTAAGGGTATGTGCACACGATCTGGAGGCACTGCGTATTGGACGCATTGCCTCCAGACCTGCGGGAACCCATGGCTGAACACAGTGTGATCACAGCCACCCTGTACCCACAATCTGCGTTCTGTGCAGGGTGGCTTCTCCCAGCATTCACCCGATGGTGATCGCTTCCAACTTCGCAGCATGAAATTAACATGCTGTAGAGATGCAGAAGTGCGGCAACCCGCACCGCAACTGACAACACAGTTCAGTGGGGAGAAGCACAGTGAGCATATTATTTCTAGAAATCCCATCCACTATGCTGGTTCTTCACAACACAACGTTTTGGATGCAGCAGCAATACGCTGCATCCAAAATGCTGCAATTCCTGATCGTGAGCACGCACCCTAAGGGTACCTTTACACGCGGCTACATTTCTAGGGTGGCTACAGGTAACTTACTGGTTGCAGTGAAATCATGGAGACAAGGTTCTATCTTGTTGCTGTGTACAAATGGAATAATCTCTCCATGATTTCACTGCAACCAGTAAGTTACCTGTAGCCACCCTAGAAATGTAGCCGCGTGTAAAGGTACCCTAAGGGTTAGGTGCTCCACAGGATAGGTGATAACTTACTGATCAGTGGGGGTCTCACTGTTGGAACCTGCCCTGATCAGCAGAACAGGCAATGTTTGTCCACGTCACAAAACCCGGTGACGAGTTGGATGCCCAACTGATGACTATATTCATTCCCTGCTGCCAGAAAAATATGAGTGGCATGTTCGGTAGCCTCATAAAGAATGAAAGGTGCAGTAATCTTGCCAGTACTGCCGTTTCAGGTTCCTATTCTGTCGATCACTGCAGGTTCTAGCAATAGGACCCCCACCAATCAATATTATCGCCTATACCAGAGGTCTCCAACTTTTCTGACATCGAGAGCCACATCTAGCCCTGAAAGATGGTAGTGAGCTACATCCCGCTCCTGCCCCCCTCACAGTAGTTGCGGCCAGAGCCCCCATTACCTGCATAATGATAGCCAAAGCCTTTACAGTAAAAAGTCCCATCAAAGCAATATAACAAGATCCAGGGGTTCCTACCTTACCCCATTTAGATCTGCTTTTCTGTGTGGGGCTACTCACAAAAGTCACCATCTGGAGACCATTTGCTAGACTGTGTTCATGCACTAAGCTGAAAGACAGTCCTGAGCCACAGCTTGGGGATCTCTGTCCTATACAGTGAATAGCTGATAGCTTGTTTTCACCAGATAACCCCTTTTCATTAACATAGTAACATAATAACATAGTTTTTAAGGTTCAAGGAAGGCTTTAAGTCCATTAATTTCAACCCATTGCCTAACATGTTGATCCAGAGGAAGGCAAAAAACCCATGTGGCAACACTAAGCCCCACATTGGGAAAAAAATTCCTTCCTGACTCCAGATATGGCAATCAGACTAATTCCCTGGATCAACGCCCTATCAAAGAATCTAGTAAGTATAACTGGTAATATTATAGTTTTCAAGAAAGGCATCCAGGCCCTTCTTAAATGTTAGTAGTGACTCACTCATTACAACATCATGTGGCAGAGAGTTCCATAGTCTCACTGCTCTTACAGTAAAGAATCCGCGTCTGTGATTATGATTAAACCTTCTTTCCTCCAGACGTAGAGGATGCCCCCTTGTCCCCGTCTCAGGCCTAAGAGTAAAGAGCTCATTAGAAAGGCCTCTGTACTGCCCCCTCATATATTTATACATTATTATAAGATCACCCCTAAGCCTTCGTTTTTCCAAACTAAATAACCCCAAGTTTAATAACCTTGATTCATTATTTGCAGGACTCGATTCAATATTTGCAGTTTTTCATATATTTATTTTCTATTTTGTGGCATTCATCACCGTTCTTAGGGTCACATTTTTCAAAATTGCACAGACTTGGTTAACAAATTTTTTTGTGCACACTAAATCAAATGCCCTTTAATTTGTCTTTTACCTTCTTGCGCCTTGTTAGAGAAAAAAGTTCTCGATCTGTTAAAGTAGCACACATATCTCTCTCATTTTCGTAAAAATGTATTTCGTACAAAAAAAAGCACTGGGGGCTCGGACTGGAGAACATTTGCATTAAAAATTTGCAATGTTCTAAAATGTTATTTTTGATGAAAAAGCAAATGGAAAACCCAAGCACGTGCACAATGACATACATGGAAAAAAATCTGAAAAGCACAGAGAATGAATCTAGAGACTACAAGAAAAATATGGCACAAATTAAAAGTAAAGGGCATAAAACACTAACAATTGGGAAATAAAAATGCAATAATGAATCACTGCTAAGTATTAATATTAAAGGGATTTTCTCATTATTGTTCTTCAAGATTGTCCTGCTTGCCAGGGTCCTGTATGCCAATTGACAGTTTGGACCACTGGCTTGGTTGAGCTGCTGGCCCGGACTGTGCATTCTCCAATGCTCCATGCAAAGATATCCTTTCCTCTGCAGCATCACTGGGGCTCAGGGGCAGTGATGCTAACTGTTATCTGTCCTCCTTCAGAGCAGTGATTACAAGCTCTATAGCAAGGTGTCTATAAGTGCTGCACTACTTACCTGGGAGACTGGCCACCGCTGTTGTGAGAGCTAATAACCTGGTCAACAAGCAGTAATCTGTTGGCCTAATGCATATTGATCTGTATGTATTGCAACAACTATTGTTTGTTTAATATGATGTGATTTTATGTCTGCATGCATATTGTTCAGATGTCAACAAAGTTAAAAAAAAAAAGTCATCATTCAGAGACAGGATGTTCCTCCTCCTGCTCCCTGCGCACTCCTTCTAGTGTGGAACTGGAAGCTGAAGGTCACAGCAGATTTCTCTCTCCCTCTCCAGAAACCAGATTGATCCTATTCTCATGTTGTAAGCTGGATGTTCTTAATTCTCAATAAATGAACATTCTCTGTTGCTCGCTGAGGACATCACGATGATTAACGCGCTGCTAACATAATCAATAAAGTTAAAATTAATATTATAATCATCCGTGCACCTGTGCAATCACTACACGACCATGACGAGGTTTTTCATTCACTGGAATTAAATTATCAATGGACCTATCAAACTACTGAATGACAGGAAGCAAAGATCTTGTAATAGATTCACAATCCATGCAGAAAGAATAGAGGAAAATTGTATCACTTCTTGTTATAAAATGAATAACTGTAATTGTTAAAACAGTAAAACCCCTCTAATATTCTGTGAAAAATTTGGTGCAAATTCATAAAAATGAATAGACCTTCTATATTTACAAAAATATCCTTTCTTCCTTGTACACTGTTATAACTGAGCTCTGCAGGACACTGGCATTATCGTATTTCAGCTGACATTATTTCATTTGTATAGTCTCAGGGCCGCTTTACACACACCAACTTCTGTGACCAACTTCTGAACAGATCTCTGGTTGCAGTGAAATCATGGACACATTGTTCCATTTTGTGGCTGTGTACAAATGGAACAATGTGTCCATGATTTCACTGCAACCAGAGATCTGTTCAGAAGTTGGTCACAGAAGTTGGTGTGTGTAAAGCGGCCCTAAATGTTACAGCATAATTGCCAAATGATTACAGTAGTCAACATTAGTTTAAAGGCTACTGATACCAATGTGGCGCCCCTGCGGTCTGGTCGCCACAGAGGGGTACTGCACCCAATCCACGGGTGTGGTATTCCTGTCTGCAGTAACCAGGTTGGTAAATCCAGTCACCCACAAACACACCCAACACACCCAGGGACAGCTGGTGAACCCAGGCAATGGGATGGCTCAGGAAGTCAGTGGGACGGCAGGGAGAGAAAGGTGGTGGGTGAGAAGTTAGGAAGAGCAGTCAGGAAGTAGGAAAGAGAACAAAGAGAGAGAGAGATGACAGGAAGTGAAAGAGAGAACAGCAAGGGAAGTCAGAGAGGAAGGACCCGGAGGTCTTGAGCAGAGACGAGGCTTGTCTCGGATCCCGGAGAAAGAGACTGCAGAGAGACAGAGGGAGCCCTAGGGGAGCAGGAAGTGAGCAATCCACCCGTGCGCCCGAATCTGAAGTAAAGCAGAAGGGAAGGGCGAGCACCAGGGACCCGGCTTTGAAGGTGGTGAGGAGACTCCAAACTCCAATCATAGAAACGAGATATAGAGGGGCTGTGGTCTACTCCCGACACATCCGCTGAAAAGGCAACTGTACTAGGGTCAGGGTATGAGGCCAGTCGCCTGAAATGGCCCTTGGCTGCTGGATTGGGGCACTGTGTGAGGAGGTGCGTGCAGGAGTGAGGCGAGCAGGCAGCACTGAGGAAGAATGGCCCGAGAGTGGAGGAACACGAAACTGGAAACTTGTACTGGACAAGCCATCCTGGTTGCTAAGGACTACCTGAACTGGAAATGTACTTGAACTGTAACCTGTGGTGCGAGCAGAGAAAAGTGAAGTAAACCGGGTTTGGAACTCAGAACTGTGTGTGAGACTGTTCATTTCCTTCCTGAGAGGTAGACTGAAATGCAGCGCAGGCAGCATGAGCCTGCATGTGAGATGCTTCGATCCTTCCCTGCAGATAGATAAGCCCCGCTGTCCCACCATCACCATAATCCCACACCTCTACACCAGATGCCCTGGAGACCCGCTCCACCCGTGGAAGCGACACCATTATAGCTTCCAACCCATCATCCCCAGAGGTCCCGGACTGAAGCGGCGGCCACTAATAGCCACATACCACAGGTGGCGTCATGACAACCACCCCCAAAATCCCCTATTCCCTAATCTTTTACCCCTTTTTTATTGGCTGCTCCGGGGCCATGGACTGGGTCATACCACCGTGACATTCCCAAAGACCTCGATCTCTCGCAGATGACATCGCCAGAAGAAATGAGAGGGAGAGGGCCCGGCTTCGGACCCCACGGCCCCCACGTGGCGCGTCACCTTTGTCACACGTGTTTTTTTACTTATGCAAGTTGTGAATTTAATTAATAAAATTGCACTGTTTCAGTCTGCACTTAGTTTTTGCTCAGTTTTTTTTACATTTTTTCCATTGGTTTTATGCAACTCAATGTTAATAAAAATCAGCGTTCCGTTACCAGTAAAACCTATGAGAATTTTAGAAATCTCATGTACACACACAGAAATTGTTTTTGCTGACTGAAATCCTAACACCATCCACAGTCAATCTGTATACATTACCCTTCCTCATGTTATCTCACTACCTCCCTTTTACTATCTCGCTAGAAATTGATGGGGAGAGAGCTATCAGACTGAGGCTACTTTCCCACCTCTGTTATTTTTTTTTTAATCCAGCATAGATCTGTTAAAAAAATGAATCTCTAACCGGACAATAACAGACTGGACTGGATGGTACCATTCCGGCAAAAATAAAACGGAATGGGACCATCCCTTTCAGTTTGTTATTGTCCGGTTTTTTAACGGATCCTTTTGAGGATCTGATAGATAGATAGATAGATAGATAGATAGATAGATAGATAGATAGATAGATAGATAATTTGAAAAACATTCTTGCAGCACACAGACCCTGTGTCTTTGCTTGCACCAGTTCACATTAGTCTGTGAGTGCTGTGCAGTTTTTTTCTTGTTATTTATCATATGGAGTTGCAGGCTCCTTGCTGCAATGTGCACCCTCATGAACCTACAGGTGATCGAGGGTCTAGATGGAGTCTGCCCACTGAGAAGTGGGGGGTGGACAAGGAGGATAGGGATATCAGCGTAGGACTCATCAGACCTGAAGTCACTTTGTCGCAGTTGATGAGCAAGCAGACATTGGCCAATGTGTGTACCAAGAACTTCAGAAATAAAAAATTAGAATTTTTGAGTTTTTTGAAAAAAACGTAAGTTTTTAAACTTTTTCCTCAAATACATATAGCTTATAGCATTTGTACATCATTGGTAGTAGCTGTGTGCTGCAAGAATTTTTTTCAAATTATTTGACCCTGTGTCTTTGCTAGCACCAGTTCACACTAGTCTGTGAGTGCTGTGCAGTTTTTTTCTTGATAGATAGATAGATAGATAGATAGATAGATAGATAGATAGATTAAAACCAAAAAAAGCTAAACAGCACTCAAGGTCTAGTCTATATTGGTGCAAGCTGCAATACTGAACAATATACAGAAAAAAGATCACAGCAGCACACAGTCACTGCCAATCATGTGTGTATATGTACATATAGATAGATAGAAGAAAAATCACCTGTGCATTTGAGAACAAATATAAAAACATGCATTTTTTTTTAAAAACTCAATTTTTAGATATATTTTATCTTTGTGAAGTAAGGTTCTTAGTACACATAATGGACAATACTTGTTTGGCCATCAACCGTGGCAAGGTGACCATAGATCTGATTGGTCCCTATCCTACCATGCCACTCTTTCCTTGGACTTAGCTAAGCCTCCATTTTTATAATTTTTATGGGAAGTGGGAGGACTCACTTCAATCAAATACCACCTGGGGTCAATTGGGTGCAGAGTAAAGCTGTAGAGCCAGTAACTCCAACAATTATATAAAAACCATAAAAAGCTAAACAGCACTCAAGGTCTAGTCTGAACTGGTGCAAGCTGCAATACTGAACAACAAATAGAAAAAGCTCACAGCAGCACACAGTCACAGTGATCAGTGATGGCGAACTCCAGGCCTCGAGTGCCACACACAGTCCAGGTTTTCAGGATTTCCTTTGCATTTGACAGTTGGCAATCAAATTATTAACTGTCAAACTCTAAGGAAATCCTGAAAACCTGCACTGTGTGTGGCACTTGAGGCCTGGAGTTCGCCATCACTGCTCTAGATAGATAACAACCAGAAAAAAATTCTCTGCAGCACTCAGGTACTACCAATAATGCACACATGCTAACAAGCGGTATATGAGGAAAAAATTAAAAACTTACGTTTTTTAAAAAAAACTCAATATTCTTATTTTTTTATTTTCTGAGGTTCTTGGTACATACATTGGCCAATGTCTGTTTGCTCATCAACCACGACACGGTAACCTCAGGTCTGATGAGTCCTATGCTGACATCCCTGTCCTCCTTGTCCTCCCTATCCCACTTCTAAGTGGGTGGACACCATCTCAAACCCAGACCACCTTCTGGGCGATGAGGGTGCTGAGTGCAGACATGGAGCCAGCAAGACCACATATTAGACAAAAAACAGAAAAAGCTGCACAGCACTCAAAGACATAGTGTGAACTGGTGCCAGCAGGGACGCTGGATCAAACAACCAGAAAAAAATTCTCTGCAGCCAGCACACATGCTAACAAGCGGTATATGAGGAAAAAATTAAAAACTTACGTTTTTTTCAAAAAACTCAATCTTCTTATTTTTTTATTTTCTGAGGTTCTTGGTACATACATTGGCCAATGTCTGTTTGCTCATCAACCATGACACGGTAACCTCAGGTCTGATGAGTCCTATGCTGACATCCCTGTCCTCTTTGTCCTCCCACTTCTAAGTGGGTGGACACCATCTCAACCCCAGACCACCTTCTGGGTGATGAGGGTGCTAAGTGCAGACATGGAGCCAGCAACTCCACATATTAGACAAAAAACAGATAAAACTGCACAGTATGGTGTCCTCTTCTTTATTCACTCTATGTATTTTTTTTGTCTCCCCAGTCAGACTATTAGTCCTCCACTGGAGTATTCTGCCAGGATATCAGCCCTTGCTGCATCTCAAGCTTGCTCCTCCTTTACCTACATACCCTGTATGTTTTTCCTGTGACTGTTCATCAGAGGTTCTGCTTCCTACACCAGCTGCCAGCTTGTCTTGTGTTCCATGTTGCTCCTGCTGTTTCCTCTACTTCGGCTCTTCGCAGACCTGCCCTGCCGGATTTTAAAAAATGGAGGTGTGAAAGTAGCCTGACAGATTTGTAACAAATCACTGAGCTATTTAAAGGGGTGGTCTGGGCTTTTTAAAAAAAAAAAAAAAAAAATCGGTGTGTGTGTGTGCCTACCCTGCAAAATGCTAACAGTTAGTAATTTAAACCCTGTTAGCATTTTGCATGGTTACCTAGATATCAGCATTCTGCATGTCAAGGAGCTGCTCACCCCTGTCTAGAGGTGTGTTGTTTTGGAGCCTGGTTTTAAGGTCACAACTGGACGTTACATCCAGTCTCCAGCATGCCTGCTGCAGTCTCTAGCATGGCCCGCTACAGTCTCCTGCATGGCCGTCCTAATCTCCAGCTTGCCCGCCCCAGTCTCCAGCATACCCGCCACATCTCCAATAGGATGAGTGTTGCAGTGTAGCATTTGATGTGATGCCGCAGCATTTCTTTTGGTCACCCACTATGTGCGGGCGACTCTTGCGGATGTTGAAGTCTCCTCAGCGTACATACCGTGCGGCATGATGTCAGTATGTCATTAGATGTCCGGCCCTGCCTTCTAGGTGCTTTCCAGTCCCCTGCATAAAGATGGCTGACGCACAGCGCTCTACAACATGGGGAGAACCAGAGCTCCTCATTATGCTTGATCTGCTGGACAGCCTGCACTACTGCATCAGCACCCACGGCTGCATAAGATGCAGACTGTACATAAAGTGCAGAGGGTCCTGCATAGGAGAGTGGGAGTGGAGTGGTCGGCCAAACAGATTATTAAGAAGGTGGCCATTCACGCCCGCATCCAGACACTGCGTTGTAAGTATTTTTTTATGTCACATAGGGATGGGCGAATCTACTCGCTAGGACTCGTTACTCGGCGAGTAGTAAGGGACTCGCAGGACTCGGTACCATGCGAGTTTCCCAGTGATTACTTGCACAGTAAACGAGTCCAATGCAAATAAATATCAATCCTAGTTTTGTCAGAGACGCTGACAAAACTAGATTGCCTTAGACTCGGCTACTGTGCCAGTGATAGCAGGGAAACTCGCAAAGTAACTGCTGTTACTTTGCGAGCCGAGTCCAGCTCTCTTCTCTGTGCAGGCTGCCGCAGCTCCAGGGTCCTAGAGCCCGCTTGCTCACAGAGATGATGTAGCAGAGCTGAGATTGTTCTCAGTCTGCTCATTCCCTGTGCATAGACATCTATATCTATGCACAGGGGATGTAGCAGAGAGGACATCGCGTTTTGGACTACGTCGGGCGGAAGAGGATTTTTTAAATTAAAGATGGAGTCCCTAATGGCTTTTTTTTTTATTTCTAATAAAAAATTTTCTCTGTGTTGTGTTTTTTTAACCCTTTATTGGAGATTCTTAGTGGCCGGGTCAAACGTGGCCTGACATTAAGAATCTCGGGCTTAATACTAGCTTGTATAACAAAGCTGGTATTAACCCCTTTATTACCCAGCGTGCCACCGCCACCAGGGCCGCTGGAAGAGCGGGGTTCAGCGCCAGAGGATGGCGCTTCAATGAACATGCCATCTTCTGGGGCGGCTGCGGGCTGCAATTTGCAGCGGGGGGTGCCCAGAAAGCTTGGGCATCCCTGCACTGCGGATTCCAGCCCCCAGCTGCTTAGCTGTACCTGGCTAGACATAGAAATTGCGCGGAGCCCAACGCATTTTTTTTTTATTATTTCATGAAATTCATGAAATAATTAAAAAAAAGGGCTCCCCTATATTCTTGTGTCCGGCCAGGTACAAATAGGCACCTGGGGGTTGGGGGCAGCCCGTCGCTGCCTGCTGGATCCGGCTGGTTCCAGAAATACGGCGAAGACCATTGTAATTTTTTTTCTGAAAAATCAATAAAACAATGTAAATAAAAGGGACTGCATCTTTATTAACCCCTGGACCATGGGCGAGGGGTTAATAAAGATGCAGTCCCTTTTTTAGGATTGTTTTATTGATTTTTCAGAAAAAAAATTACATGGGCTTCGCCGTATTCTGGAACCAGCCGGATCCAGCAGGCAGCGACGGCCTGCCCCCAACCCCCAGGTGCCTATTTGTACCTGGCCAGACACAAGAATATAGGGGAGCCCTTTTTTTATATTATTTCATGAATTTCATGAAATAAAAAAAAAAATGCGTGGGGCTCCGCGCAATTTCTATGTCTAGCCAGGTACAGCTAAGCAGCTGGGGGCTGGAATCCGCAGCGCAGGGATGCCCAAGCTTTCTGGGCACCCCCCGCTGCAAACTGCAGCCCGCAGCCACCCCAGAAGATGGCGCGTTCATTGAAGCGCCATCCTCTGGCGCTGAACCCCGCTCTTCCAGCGGCCCTGGTGGCGGTGGCACGCTGGGTAATAAAGAGGTTAGGGCCAGCTTTGTATTATCAGCTGGCCCTAAGCCCGAAATTTATGGCGGTCACGCCAATATTAGACATGACCGCCATGAATTTCTATTAAATTGTTTTAAAAAAAACAACACAGAGAAAATTTTTTATTAGAAATAAAAAAAAAAGCCATTAGGGACTCCATCTTTAATTAAAAAAATCCTCTTCTGTCCGAAGCAGTCCAAAACGCGATGTCCTCTATGCTACATCCCCTGTGCATAGATATAGATGTCTATGCACAGGGAATGAGCAGACTGAGAACAATCTCAGTTCTGCTACATCAGGCAGCAGGCGGGCTCTAGGACCCTGGAGCTGCGGCAGCCTGCACACAGAGCAGACAGGACTCTTATCTGTGCGAGTTTCCCAGCGATTACTTGCAAAGTAAACGAGTCCAATGCAAATCAATGGCAAAACTAGGATTGCTTCAGGCTGAAGCTTCCGAGACACATCTGTGATTTGTAAATCGCACACTACTCGCTATTACTCGCTTCCCCATTCATTAACATTGGACTCGCTAGACTCGCAACGAGTAGCGAGTCCCGGGCTCGGACTCGCTAGAGTCAAGCGATTCCGAGTAATTTAGGATTCGCCCATCACTAATGTCACATACACACATGTACTCACAACACAATGTACATGAGTTTGACAACATGGAAGTGGACCCTGTCAGATAGTGTGGCAGATGTCATGATGCTCATGCATGTTGACTGTTCATGTGCTGACCCTTCAGATACATGCTTGATTGGCCATTCCACAGTAATGTGTGTAGCATGCCATAACCACAGCATTTTTGGTCACACTTTACAAACAAAACACATAGGTGTGTACCAAGCATCAAGGCATCATGTGCATATTGTCTGTGATGTCATGGACCACATCACACATAATGTTAAAAGGTCCCACCACCCCTACATATATCACCTCTTAGCCGTCTGGTGATTGGAGACATAACTATAGTTCCCATAACGTCAATGTTTTCTGCGTCATGTGCAACTAAACACCAACTCACTGTTACCTGATGTTCTTCACATGTTCTGTGCCTCTCACCAATGATGGATCAGTATGTCCTAAATTATCCTGTCAGTGTGAGGCTGTGATTGTGGCACCATGTCTATTGTCCAGTGATTATACAAATTTTATGCAGACCAAGCTTGATGTCAGAATACTAGTACTACTGGCACATACATATATGACCCTGATACCATTTTCACATGATATTGCAGTCCCCTTGGACCCGAAAAATAATTGTGTCAACACATTATGTCTTTGCAGCACAAAGTCCCTGTGGCTCACATATGCATAAGTGTATTGTTCTATGACCATCAAACAAACTATAATTTCTTCACCAACAGCTGAGGAGGACCCTGGCTACCCCGAGGCACCACCAGCAGGCTCACCATCTGCCTCCCTGCGGCCTCACCATCTGCCTCCCCTGCGGCCTCACCATCTGCCTCCCCTGTGGCCTCACCATCTGGCTCCTCCAGCAGCCTCCATAGGTGGCTCTGTGGCGCCCCACTGGCTAGGCACCACAGAGAGGTATTGCACTTTATAAATAAATGTATTATCTCTGTAAGTTGCTGGTTCAGGGTTTAACCTGAGGAGTCTCATGTTACACACACACACCAGGACTAGGCCACCTTAGCATAGGGGGGACTGATTATTTAGTAGGTCCCAAAAGGGGCTGGAGCCTAGGTTAGTGAAGAGAGAGTATAGGGACAGTTACCTCAGACAGTGCTGTGAAGGCAGTCAGGAAGGACAGGCCTGACAGTACTGCTGACAGGAGGGATCCCCATCTTTAAGTGGGGGCCCAGGACAGAAGGCAATGGACCAGGACTGGTTGGAGCTGGCTGGTCACGTTGGGGAAGTATCGGCAACACGGAAAGCCGAGGCGGTCAGCAGTTTACCTCTGGCCGCAAACCGACGGGCTACGGGCCCATAGTAATCGGGTTGCCGTCAGCGCCACAAGGGCATCTCACCCCTCAGGACTGAAACCGGTTCAGGATACTAGAGGAATTGGGCCGAATTCTGGTGGCGGGAGAAAAAGTGCGTTCCTGATGCTCCCGTCCGTACCGGTAAGGAACTAACCCAACCTACTAGCTACAGACTGTAGGACTGGCGGGAGAGCTCTGCGAGGGTGGTAAGGACAGAGAAGGACAGAATAGACCCCGAAAGACTAAGAAGGAACATCTGGAGACTCCATAAGGGGGACCCTGAGCTGGCAACAGACACCCGGTAAACCAGACTGTACAGTGTATCGTTTAACATCTGCCGGTACCCAGTAAAGTGGAGTTTGAGTTATTCTTCTCGCCGGTACCCAGAGGGCCGCACCATCACCAGCATCACTCCAGAGGGGTAAGAACAACAACTACTACTCCTCTCATCCCCACCATCATCCTCCATCACCGCTGCCCTGAGGTAAAAGCTCCACCTGTGGGGAGCTGGACCACACTCTGCTGCACCCATCATCACCTCAGCAGCCGGCTTGCAGGTGGCGTCACGTTCCCTTGTAAATATTCCCTCCCCACCATCTAACAAATGACAGCCAGGGCATGGAATCGGGAACCCGACCACCCGTGATTCCCCAGTTAAAACCATCAAACTCAGGCCCGGTATCCGAGTACCCCTTGCCCTGGGCTCATCAGCTCAACACCAGGCTCCCCAACCCAAGACCAGATGGCCTCACACGGCCCAATGGTGCCCAGAACCCCTTTTCCACAACCAACACCGCCACCGAATGCGGAACCACCGGGGCCAAGACCCAGAGGCCACTGGTCCCCAGAGCCATCCACTGAGCATGGTGGCTTGGTTGGTCCTGGTAAGTGTGTTTAAAAAGCAAATTAGTTTGGTATTATGATTGTGTTGTTGGGCAATGTGTAAAAGCAGTGAGACATAATGTGTATGTTTCTCTTTGTGTTATGTCTAGGTGGAAGTGCAGCTTACCTGGGGTGAGCCATAAGCCCCTCCCCCTCCCCCAAAAATTATCAGGATGAGTTTGTTGGTAAGGTTTGTTGTGTCACACAAGCTATTAGTGGCCCCAACATGTCTGTTCATGTTAGTGATGGGTTTCTTTCCCACTATAAGTGTACCATCATTGAGGGACATGATGGTGGCCCACAGACAGATGCGCCACGCAACAAGACATCTACTGCAGTTTGGTGGGCTTATCCAGAGGGTCCTGCAACACCAGGAAGGGCATGGTCCTGGGGACCAAAAGTAATGTTTGTACTCTTTGTGTCCTTATTTGTGTTTATGTCATGGTACATTTTTATCCTGTTCTCAATTTTGTGAGTTTTAGAAAAAAAAAAAATGGTTGGTGACCAACAAAAACAAAAATAAAACTTTTCGAAAAAATGGTTATAAAACAAGCAAAAAAGTTAACACAATTTAATAACAAAATTGTCTGTGACAGAAACAACACAAAGTTTAAGACCAGAAAAAAACTCCACCAAGGATATTGTTTAAAAAATGTTTACACAAATCCATAAACATTTTGGCGATTTTGAAAATAAATCTTCCCATAATCCCACTATTGTTTGTACTTGCCTTATTTTACTAATACAGGCTATTGCCCAGTTAAAACAAATGTTTGGGTGATGTAGAACACAAACACTGGGAAATACTGTGTATGTGTGAGCGTACACGTACATGTGTGCAGTGCATGGCTCCAAATGCACACACACCAAGGGACTCACACAGTGCATGTATGGTGACACACATACACATGAGTTATTTTGTAATTCCAATGACAAATGAGCAGGGCTATGTGTAGAAATTTAAAAAACAATGTGTGACAGAATCAACGTCAACTTGTGGCCGTGGCCTGGGTTACAACTTGGGCACCCATGTTGGATGAAGTGTACAACTCAATTAAATGGAAAAGTTGGTCCATGATTTTTTACTGTAACATCATTCATATACCTCACCACGTGCTAATGTGCAGGGGCGTATCTAGGGGGGTGCAGCCGGACCTTTTGCACCGGGCTCCATTTAGCGTGGGGCGCCGGCGGCACTTCCGCTTCCGCGCCAGTCTGGGGCCGCGGGGGCCACTGGCAGACTTGGTGGCAGCGGGTCCGGTGCGGGGTGACCGCAGGAGACCCCGGAAACAGCGTCACTGGTGGCGGCGGCGCCAGTGTGTGATCGGAGGATGGAGGAGAGACTGCCTGGACGGGATGGATGGGAGACAGCAGGGGTGAGTCACCAAGGAGCCGGGGGAGGAGGAGGGGGGGGGCAGCAGGGGTGACTGACCGAGGAAATGCCCCCCCCCCGTCCTCAACCAAGGCTGCAGGGGCGGCGAGCTCTCCACCCCCCCAGTCCTCACCTACCTTGGGAGGGGGGGGCGCCAAAATAGATCTGTGCCCCGGGCGCCATCAATCCTAGGTACACCACTGCTAATGTGTATGTGCCCTGAGAAGGTCTCACACATCTATGTGGTGGGTAAACCTCACATCCAAACCCATTTACACAAATATCCATTAGTATTTTATTAAAAATACCCAGTGTTAACTGTAGCATAATATTTATTCAGACAACTTGTCAACAAAAACAAAACATTCTGTGTCTTTGGTAGACCAAATTTGTGTGGCCTATACATTGGCCAATCACACATGCGGGTAGCGTCTCCAGTAATGATAGTAATCCTCTGCAGGATCAGACGTGACTGATTGACCCAGATCCCTTGCGGGAACTAGGTCTGCTCGATGCCGAGGGACAGCTCGACCAACATACATAGCCGGCTGAGGGTCTTGGGACACTGACGGCTGCTCTGGGGGCTGAGCCAGGATGGTGCGAGAGTTCAGTGTCCCAGCCTCAACCACGTCCAGGGCAAGGTGTATGACCCTCTCGACATCTAGGCGTTGTTGATGGTCCAGGCGGGACACCCGTTCACTCACCATCTGCCCTATCCCAGTGCTAGGGATCTTCTCAAGGTTCAGCAGCACCCTCTTAGCCCAGTCCCCAGCTGTGTAGGGGGTGGCAATGGTCTCCGGCACCAAACCGGCTGACTGGGGCCAGGGTGCTGCTGCGCGTCACTGGGACCAGGCTCCTCTCCCTCTAGATGTTGATGGGGGACGGTCGTGAATGGATGCCCCCTCCTGACTGGACCTGAAGTCTTGAGGGTCCTACAAAATAAATGAAAAACCCTTGTCAGCCATTTGCATATCATCAAGCCATTGTTTCCACACAGCTATTGCTTGTGTTGTGTCTGCTCTCCATTGTACAATATCTGGCCATTACAATGCTATAGTAAAACTTCTATGTGTTACATGACACATTGATTCCTCTACTCACATGAGTAACCAACATGCTCATGCATATGTGTTAAGACTACATCAATACAGTATATATAAAAACATTGTGTGACCCAACACCTAAACATACAGTAATATGGGGAAGGAAACGGTGCTCTCCAGTCCGCGCTGCCAAGATCCACTTATTCCAAGGAAACACACGAGTAGATGTAGTAAATCCAAATCCTTTATTGGATCCTACGCGTTTCAGTGCCCTCCTGGCACCTTCCTCAGGGATCCCTGAGGAAGGTGCCAGGAGGGCACTGAAACGCGTAGGATGCAATAAAGGATTTGGATTTACTACATCTACTCGTGTGTTTCCTTGGAATAAGTGGATCTTGGCAGCGCGGACTAGAGAGCACCGTTTCCTTCCCCATATTACTGTGTGATTCCACGTGCAAGTGGTCGGTGGGAGTCCAGCAGCAGCCATCAGGATTAAATACTATATGCCTTTACACCAGTTGTGGGTCTCACAACTGAAATAGGTGAGTGGTTCCTTTATACCACCGTACTTTAAGTGTCTAAGTCAGGGGTCTCAAACTCGGCTGGGTTGGTGGGCCGCACATAGAAAAATTTTTTTATCGGGGGGCCGCATTGCTTGTAGGACTAAGGGTACCGTCACACCAGGTGACATCGCCGGAGATATCGCAGGCGACACACGGGAGCGCGTACATTTTTGGCTCCCCGCCAGCGTCGCGTGTTTACATGCGGCGATACCTTTGGCGATGCTTTGGCAATGTTTCAAGCGACGTCGCTGTTGGGGTGTCTAGAAACCCCAGCAGGGATCCTGTAACATGGGAGCCTATGGCTCCCATCGCCTGTAACATCGCCATTGGCGATGTTACACGGGGCGATGCTTACACATCGCCTGAGAGTGGTTGCTTGGTTTCACAGTAGTGCTGTGAAACCAGGCGACCACTCTCAGCCGATTTTTCGGCGCAAAATCGCCACTTTACACTGGGCGACTCGCCAACGATGACGCTGATGATAGGCCACGCCCCTGCATCACCTGCAAAATCGCCGGCGATGTCACCTGGTGTGACGGTACCCTAAGTGACATTTTTAGTAATACCAGATTTTTGGTCAATGTAGCAATGTCCAAATCCTGATCCCCTTCTTGTAGTAATGTCCCCATCTTGGTCCCTTTCTTGTTGTAATGTACCCATACTGGTCCCCATTCTGGTCCCCCTCTTGTACTAATATCCCCAACCTAATCCCCTTCTGTAGTAATGTCCCCCATGCTGGTCCCCTTTTGTAGTGATGTCCCCATCCTGGCCCCCATAGTGTAGTAATGTTCACATCCTGGCCCCCATAGTGTAGTAATGTCCTCCATGCTGATCCCCTTTTGTAGTGATGTCACCATCCTCACCCCCATAGTACA
The DNA here is from genome assembly GCA_033576535.1 of Allobates femoralis. Taxonomy (NCBI): domain Eukaryota; kingdom Metazoa; phylum Chordata; class Amphibia; order Anura; family Aromobatidae; genus Allobates; species Allobates femoralis. The sequence goes on from JARQOC010000002.1 coordinate 137,980,816, forward strand.
GTAATGTCCTCCATGCTGGACCCCTTTTTTATTGATATCCTCAACCTGATCTGCCTTCTTTTTACACACACAGACAAACACACATATATTCACTCACAATCACACCCACTCACACATTAACTCACCCACTCACACTCACATTAACACACACACTCACACTCACTCATGTGGAACAAAAGGGGGGAAAAGCACAACTCATGAGCGTTACCTGGTGGTCTAGTGGGGGCATCAATAACTGATGTGGGGGGTTCGCATCTCACCTTTGGAGGTTCTGCAACCCTGCACAACCTCGGCGTATCGCAGTGATAGGCTTCGGACTCCAGCGGTCGGGGTTTTCTCCACGAGCAGCTCCTTCTTCCAGTCAGTTGACTCGAGCAAGCCGATCACCTGCCCCTGTGACGTTCTCGGTTACGTCACCGCAGGTCCTTTGGATTCTGTTAGTGGAGACTCTGGTTCACAGCTGCTCCTGCTGCAACCCTAGGATGGGGATATGATATTTTTCCAGAAGTGTGTGATTATAACAGAAGTGCTAGAGCCCAGGAGGCACATGTTTAATAACCTTTCATATACCACAACGTGTTTCCATGGCGGTCCGCCGTCTTCATCAGGTAAATCCACCTGATGAAGACGGCGGACTGCCAAGGAAACGCATTGTGGTATATTAAAGGTAATTAAACGTGTGCCTCCTGTGCTCTAGCACTTCTGTTATAATCACACACTTCTGTACAAAATCGCGCTCTCTGACACCCTCGCGCACTCTGACACCCTCGCGCACTCTGACACCCTCGCGCACTCTGACACCCACAGGCACACTCACAGGCACTCAAGGGGCACTCACTCACAGACACACTAACAGGCACTCACAGACACACACACTAACAGGCACTCAAAGACACACACTCACAGACACTCACAGGCACACACACTCACAGGCACTCAAAGACACACACTCACACACACTCACAGGCACACACACTCACAGGCACTCACGCTCACAGGCACGCACAGTCACAGACACACACAGACACACACACACAATCACAGGCACAGACACTCACTGGCACTCACCCTCACACTCACAGGCACTCACACTAACAGGCACACCCTCACAGACGCTCACCCTCACAGACGCTCACCCTCACAGACGCTCACAGGCACACACACTCACTCACAGGCACTCACGCTCACAGGCACGCACAGTCACAGACACACACAGACACACACACAATCACAGGCACAGACACTCACTGGCACTCACCCTCACACTCACAGGCACTCACGCTAACAGGCACACCCTCACAGACGTTCACCCTCACAGACGCTCACCCTCACAGACGCTCACAGGCACTCACGTTCACAGGCACTCACGCTCACAGGCACTCACGCTCACAGGCACACACGCTCACAGGCACACATGCTCACAGGCACACACGCTCACAGGCACTCACTCACAGACACTCACTGGCACTCACCCTCACACTCACAGGCACTTACAGGCACTCACCGGCACTCACAGGCACTCACACTCACAGACACTCACTGGCACTCACCCTCACAGGCACTAACACTCACAGGCACTCACCCTCACACTCACAGGCACTCACAGGCACAGACACTCACAGGCACTCACACTCACAGGCAGTCACCATCACAGACACTCACAGGCACTCACACTCACAGATACTCACTGGCACTCACCCTCACAGGCACTCACAGGCACTAACACTCACAGGCACTCACCCTCACACTCACAGGCACTCACACTCACAGGCACTCACACTCACAGGCACTCACACTCACAGGCACTCACATTCACAGGCACTCACAGACACTCACAGGCACTCACACTCACAGGCACTCACAGACACTCACAGGCACTCACAATCACTCACAGGCACTCACAATCACTCACATTAACACACTTTTATCACCCTAACCATGCTGGTCTCCTCTTTAATATTACTTCCGGCCGCTTCACTTTGCCACTCGCTCTGCCACTTCAATGCAGGCCGCTGTCAGCCAATGAGAGGCCCGCAGGTGACGTCGCCGTATGACGTCACTTGGGGGCCTCTCCTTGGCTGAGGGTCTTGAATTGAGTTTACAGCGCGGCAGAGCGAGCGGCAGAGACAGTGAAGCGGCCGGAAGTAATGTTATAGCGGAGACCGTGGCGGCCCCGGCGGTCCCATGCACTGGACTGCCGCCAGCATGATCAATTGACCAAGGGGTCGGGGGCCGCACAGGGAAGCCCCAGGGGCCGCATGCGGCCCGCAGGCCGCGAGTTTGAGACCCCTGGTCTAAGTGATAAGGCACTATTGCGCCTCTTGTTCCCCTTCCCTTTTCTTTCATTTAACACCTAAACATACTCTGTACTGTGTCAAACACTAACAAGTGATATGTTTCTTATATTCGACACACCACAAGTGTCTGCAACCACCATTGAAGCCGGTGTGGACAAAACCAAATTGTCAAGTACCTCTTGTGGCGGAGCTGGGTCTTGACGAGTGGCGGAGGAGTTTTGCTCAAGGTCCCTGCTGCACAGTGTAGGCCGAGGGAGCTGCTGGTCCTGGAGGAAACGGAGGAGGTCAAAATACCACATACTGGCACATACACCTCCTCCGCTCTATTCCCGGACCACACAGATCTTTGCACTGCATTTAGCTCCTTCTTATACACTGCGCAGGTTCCTGATCTTGGCTTTGACAAAACTCTCATCCACCCTCACCCCAGGGTTGAACTCCTGGGAGAGGGTGATGAGCTGCTCATACGCCACTCCCCTCACATGCTTGTTTTTGTACTCAGGTGATGTGGTCCGCCACAAGCACTCTTGCTCCTGGTACTTCCCTATGAAGACCCGGATGAAATCCTGGTTCTCAGCCATCTGAAACATGAAAACACATTATGTCAGGAACACACACATGTATGTATGATGTTCCCTTAGCTAGGCAATCATGGCCATGTTGTCTCCTGTGGACAAATGAATAGGGTACCACACATTTTAAACTACTATGAACCAGTAAACTCCCAACTAAGTACACATTTATAACATTGGGCAAACAATACGTACATAGGTCTGGCTGGTACACCAGCATGGTAATGATATGTTCTGTTCAGATTCAAAACCCTCACATCCAGAGGACATTGTTTTATGTATGATGTCTCAGTTAAGGCAACCATATTTATAAATTTGCCCAATACACATTACAAGAGCTTACATTAGAAAAAAAGATTCATAAAGACTCTTTCTGCACACCACAACATATGTGATGTCAACTGTGGGGGTGTACATTATGAGGAACAAACCAGTCAGGGGTTGAACATGTCAACTCCGAAGAAAAGGTTGCCCATTATAAACACAAACCTAGCGAAGCTAACAACAACAACATTACCACATGGTATTGGAATGAGTGCTAATATCAGCCCATACAGATAGAACAGATGAAGAGGATGAGCAGTCAGCAATACATACCGTCAGTCCTGCAGTGCCAGAAGAAGAGACGCTACCACGTCGTTGCATGTGGACAAGAATCATGGGCTTACCTGCAGTTTGTTGTCTACATCCATTCATATCTATGCCTTCAACTCAGCACCACTTGCTCAGGGAAGTCTTACGCAAGTTGTGCATAATATTAAGTTGAAGGTTGAACCCCAACATCAGGAGACAATTTCTTGCTATGTTCTGGAGGGTCTCCCCGCTTCCACTGTTCTGGGCCTGCCATAGTTGGTTAAACATAATCCCGTGGTGGATTGGCAGTCCAGAGACATTGTGGAGTGGAGTGATTTCTGTGTGGAGAATTTCTTGACTACTTCTTTTGCTGCTGTGTCTGCTGTGTCATTGCCTGCATATCTATCAGAGTATGAGGATGTGTTCTCTGAAAAGGGTTGTCAGGATTTGCCTCCTCACCGTGCATACGACTGTCCTATTAACCTCATTCCTGGAGCTAAACTGCCCAAATCCAGGCTGTATAATATATCTGGTCCTGAGAGACAAGCCATGAAGGATTTCATTGCAAAGAGTCTGGCGAAGGGACATATCAGACCCTCATCTTCGCCAGTCACGGCAGGATTCTTTTTTGTTAAAAAAAAAAAAAGAGGGGGGCCTCTGTCCTTATTTAGATTTCCGGGAATTGAATCAGATAACTGTCCGTGATCCGTATCCCTTCCCTCTGATTCTTGATTTGTTCAGTCAGATTGTGGGAGCTAAATGGTTCTCCAAGTTGGATTTGAGGGGGGCTTACAATCTGGTTAGAATCAGAGAGGGGGATGAATGGGAGACTGCTGTTAATACCCCTGAGGGCCATTTTGAGAGTCTCATGATGCCGTTTGGTCTGAAAAATGCCCCTGCAGTTTTCCAACACTTTGTGAATGATATTTTCCATCATATGGTGGGTAGATTTGTGGTAGTTTACTTGGATGATATTTTGATCTTGTCACCCGATATGGCGACACATCAGTCTCATGTTAAACAGGTGCTACAGATTTTAAGGGACAACAAACTGCATGCGAAATTGGAGAAATGTGTTTTTGCCATTCAGGAGGTCCAATTTCTGGGGTACCTGTTGTCACCTTCGGGTTTTCGGATGGATCCGGAGAAGGTCCAGGCGGTGCTTGACTGGGATCATCCGGAAAACCTGAGGGCATTGCAACGTTTTTTGGGGTTTACCAATTTCTACCGTAAATTTATTAAGAATTATTCTGTAATTGTGAAACCCCTCATGGACATGACTAAGAAGGGGTCGGATTTTTCAAAGTGGTCAGACTCCGGTCAGCAGGCTTTCTCCTCCCTGAAGAGATGCTTTGCTACCGCACCTATCCTCTGTCAACCTAATCTTTTTCAGCCCTTTATTGTTGAGGTGGATGCATCCGAGGTGGGGGTGGGGGCAGTGTTGTTACAATGGCCGTCTCCCGGTAAATGATTGCCGTGTACCTTTTTCTCCAAAAAATTATCGTTGGCCGAAAGAAATTATTGTTTCAATGTTTTTATTGAGTTTATAATAACAAACAAATTATTACATAAAATTAGAACATAAATCTAGACCATTGTCGGTATCACAAAATATTCCCGTAAAGGGAGGCAACCATCGGTCATCATAGTCCATCACTAAAACATATTTGTTGTAGAGAATAAGTGGTAGAACAAACAATAGACATCACTTAACCAAGACCACAACAACATTATAAAATGAATAAGGGGAAAAGGAACAAGTGTTTAGGGGAAGAGGGAACAAGGTGAAGATTGGGGACAAGAGAGAAAAGGAAGAGAGAGAAAAGAAGGAAGAGGGGAATAGAGGAATAAGGGCGGGAGTCTTCATCGACCAGCTAAGCAAGTTGAGAGTATTGTTGATATAAGGGTGAGGAAAACCCAGCACGTCAGGGCTTGGCCAAAAGAAATTATGATGTTAGTAAGTGTACCTTTACACGCCGCAACTTTTGGCAGCGATCGGAGGCAACCTAACGTGCGCGTGCACATTTTTCACGGTTGCCTCCAAACGCCAAAGGCGCTTTTACACACCGCAATTTCACCCTCAACCTAAGGCGATGTGTCGCCCTGGAAGTTGCCACACCAACAGCAGAACCAATCCGGTGGAGTTCCCTCGCTGCTTCACACGCCACAATCCTCAAAGGAATGTGGGCGTACATAGTTAGCGCCGCAAGAACATAAGCGTGACAGACTGGTGTATTCCGCGCCCCAAACACGCTAATTAGACAACGCAATAGCGTTATGATTGGCCAACTTGCGCAGGAAGGCTGGCTAATACATGACGCCATTGCCATTGTGTAGTGTGAATGGACAGCTGTTCAAATATGGTGCCCTGTGAAGGGACTGCTAATGGAAACACAGTAGCCACCACCAACCATCACTGATGGGGCGCGGTCTCCAGCACGCTGTGGCACGCCTCTGGAAAATCAGTAGGCGATGCTGATTCCATCCCTATCGCCCCTTCATACGCCAAAAGCAGGGAATTTCCCCTTCATGATTGCCTCTGATTTTAGAGCAGTGTTGTGAAATCGGAACCAGGCGCAACCTTTTTGATTTCCGCCAGATTCCTCAATTACACGCCGCAATTTCAAGGCAATTTCACGGCGATGGTGACGGGGCTACAGAATGCCTGTTAGATTTCTCATCGCGGTTGCGGCGTGTAAAGGTACCCTAATAGAGAACTTTTGGCTATTAAGTTGGCTTTTGAGGAATGGCGTCACTGGTTGGAGGGTGCTGTCCATCCCATCACTGTTATTACTGACCATAAGAACTTATCATACCTTGCGTCCGCCCAGCATCTCAACCCCAGGCAAGCCAGATGGTCTTTGTTATTTACAAGATTTCATTTCACTGTCACCTACCGCCTGGGGATTGAGAATGTGAAGGCGGATGCGTTATCACGTAGTTTCCCGGGTGGTAGTACTCAATAGAGTCACGTTCCCATTTTACAGGAGGGAGTGGTTGTTTTGGCTCTTTACCCAGAATTGGAGGGGGAGGTGTTGAAGGCTCAGGGGGGCGCTCCTGTCTCCTGCCCTTTGGGGAGACTTTTTGTACCACCTGATTTGCGCCTCAAGGTAATTAAAGAACATCATGACTCTGTACTGGCAGGTCATCCGGGTAGTAGGGCCACCTTGGATCTTTTGTCTCATCGTTTTTGGTGGCCAGGGTTGCAGAAGGACGTGACTTACTTCGTGCCTGCGTGTAGTGTTTGCCCACGCGCTAAGGTTCTGCATACCCGGCCGTCTGGATCTCTCATGCCATTGTCCATTCCCGATATACCATGGACACATCAGTCTATGGATTTTATCACGGATCTCCCTGTGTCTGCAGGCAAGATGGTGGTTTTGGTAGTGGTTGATAGGTTCAGCAAGATGGTACACTTCGTATCTATACCAGCACTTCCTAATGCCAAGGCACTGGCACAGGTGTTTGTCAGTGAGATTGTGAGACTTCATGGGGTTCCCTCCGATGTGGTCTCAGATCGCTGTACGCAGTTTGTTTCCCAGTTTTGGAAAGCCTTTTGTACTCGATTAGGGTAAAGTTGTCCTATTCTACTGCTTTCCATCCTCAGTCTAATGGGCAGACTGAGCACACAAATCAAAATTTGGAGACTTATCTTAGGTGTTTTATCTCCGACAACCAGGAGGATTGGGCTTCCTATTTACCTTTAGCCGAATTTGCCATAAATAATCGTCACCAGGAGACCACCGGCAAGTCACCATTTTTTGGTGCATATGGGGTTCATCCTCAGTTTGGTAACTTTAGTGGTAAAGGTTCTTCGGGAGTTCCTGAGGAGGACCGATTTGCCTCTTCGCTCTCCTCTGTTTGGCAGGGGGTGCATAGTAACTTGAGACACTTGAGTGACAAATACAAATGTATGGTTGACAAGAAGCGCTCGCCAGGTCCAGACCTGTGTGTGAATGACTATGTGTGGTTGTCTACCAGGAATATTAAGCTGAAGGTGCATTCATGGAAGCTGGGACCTAGGTTTATTGGTCCTTATAAGATAACCGCCGTCATTAACCCTGTAGCTTTTCGTCTTGAGTTGCCCCAAGCACTCAGGATTCACAATGTGTTTCATAGATCTCTTCTCAAACCATATGTGCCTTCATCTGAGCCATCTCCTTTGCCGCCCGAACCAATCTGTGTGGATGGGAATTTGGAATTTCAGATTTCAATGGTTCTGGATTCTTGCATGCTGTGCCGTTCCCTTCAGTATTTGGTGCACTGGCTGGGTTATGGTCCCGAGGAGAGGTTGTGGGTGCCAGCATCAGGCTGGTCTGTGCCTTTCACCTCTCCCATCCTGACAAACCTGGTCCTGAGTGTCCGGAGACCACTCATAGAAGGGGGGGGGTACTGTCACGGGTGTGTCAGGAGGCCCGGATGAGACTGTAGAGGTCACTCGCAGAAGGTCCCAGCATTTGGCCAAACAGTCCACATCCTAAAGAAAAAATGTCTGTGTCGCTTTAAGAGGCATCTCCCTTTTAATGAAAGCTGGAGGTCACTAGGACCCAGCTGATCCCTTGAGCTGTGTATATATTCCGTTGACCAGAATGCACTGCTGGTGATAGCTGTTCAGGTGATCTAGATTGCATCAGAGCTCTAAGCAGTCTTTCCTGAAGCCTGTTGGTTTGCTGCTGGATCTGCACAAGCTAAGTGTATATTTTCCCTCTTTGTTGTTCCCTGGTGTGTTCCTTTAGTTGCTAACGGGCAGACTAGTTATCTCCGCTCTGAGCCCTGTGTAGTGGTAGTCCAGGGACAGTCAGGGAATAGGTTCCTGGCGCTGACAGTTGTGGAGACTGTAAGGGATGTTAGGTGTCAGCGCTAGATGTTCTAGGAGTCACCATTCCCTCTTTTTGCCCTCAGCATCAGGGACTCCTCCCCCCCCCCTGTCGTTGTCCAGCGCTGGGTGTCTCTCTACACCCAGTGTGACAGGTACATAAGCAAACACAGAGCAGTAACCCAACTGGTCTCTGCCTAGCAGGCAAAATCTCTTAGTTATGTAGGGTTGAAACTCCTTAGCTATAATCCACCTAGAAATATAGCCAGCAAGTAATGCTGGTGCAAAGTGCATATAAATAGCCCCACCCAAGCTGTGATGGATAGAGACAACATAGGAAAGTGAGAAAGACCTGACTAGCAGCAAAGCAAAAGAAGAAAAACAAAGATAAGGGAACTATGAGCAACTGGACAAAGCTGGACCAGTCTGTGGCTCAGCAGGGAAGTAAACCGACCACTAAGCAAAAAATCACTGGATCGAGTCCCAAAACCAAGGCATGGCATATGTCTCCATCCTGCACTCCTACCTGATATATAAGTTACCCATCCTGATTTGATGTTATATTTAAAGTGACAGACAGACTGATAAATGTCCAATGGGGGCCTTTTATAGACATAAATAACCATGTCTGCCAACCGATCATACATATGGAAAACAGTATCTGCAGTAATATCTGATTTTTATGCTAATATACGTCTAATGCTAATATATTTCTATTGTATGACTATGACACCAGTCTAGGCACGCTAAGCTCTTTCACAACTATGAATTTATTGTCTGTTCTTTCTTAAGTTCTCTGAAGTAGAGATTTTGGTTTGGCAAGGAATATAATCAATGCCATTTGATCAAGCAGTTTCTGTGGGCACAAACACAAGCTGGAAAGAAATAAATGTTCAAATATGTAATCAATGAAGGTGTTTTTTTTTTCCCAGTTAAACAAACCGCTGGCAGGAAACACAAGTCTTTCTGGCAAGAGGACACTGAGCTTTGGTTGATGCTGTTACAACTTTCACAATTGCACCTCCCATTTTTCCAGACACATTTGAACCAAATATTGAGTCTAGTCAACCCCGCCAAATATATTGTTCATGAAGCTAAAAGTAGTTGACTTCCTCAATTCTTCTTAGTCACAGATTACAAATACAACTTGAAACAGAAGGAGCAATAATAATTTCTAGATGAAATTTTTTTTTGTGTTTAACAATTTCCAGTATACAGGTGTATCTTATTGTATGTAAGCTGTATCTTATTTTAATGTCTGTCTGAACCAAAATGAGTTATCATCACTAGGGTCCCTGCTATACAAGAAGCCCCTTATACTATATTTGTTGTGATCCTAATCAGGGCCGTATTTGTAGTTCCTGCCGCCCCAGGCACTTTCAGCGGTGCCCCTCCCCGATCAGTCAAACTAAGCGTACGTAGACAAAGTATTATATTTTTCAGGCAGATCTGCTTGGTATTCCGCCTGAGATAGCAACACAAAAATGCTAAAAGGAATGAATTCATGCGCGGTAATGTAAGGACGGATTGCTGCTCATATGTTCATGTTTTGAGGTTTTCCTTTTTAACTGTGTGTCCTATCTTTTATCTGAATCCCAGCACTCAGGGGGTTCACACATGTCAGTGCTCGTAGCCTTCAGATAGTAGTTAGACCTCCATACACACGAGACTAAAGTTGGCTAAACCTGCGCTGACAGTCTAATGTGTATGGGGGCTCTAAGTGATGATTGGTCGAGAGAAATAAGGATCCAGCGTGTCCGATTACATGCTGCAGATACTTTTGTCCTCTAAATGATAAGCTGCAGCCAGAGACATCTAAGGTCCCTTTCACATCAGCGGTTCTGTCCGGATCTGACAGATTTACTGCATCTGCCGCCTAATGGCCATTCATTCTCTATGGGGCTTGCGGCAATTGCATGTTTTCTGCGATCCGGAAAATCCGGCAGTTGCGGCCACAAAAAAAAAAAATGCGATTAGCAGCGTTTTTTCTTTTGCTGCAGCAAGTGCCGGATTTGCCGGATCTTGCAGAGCCGCACGTGCCGCACCTGCCCGTAAGCCCTATAGACAAGGCATGGGGCTTGCCGGATTGGAGCCGCAAGTCCGCCATTAGGCGGCAGATCCGGCGCATCTGCAGGATATGTCAGCAAACCACTGATGTGAAAGGGGCCTAACAGCAGCTTCCATACAGTATACAGGAACACTGGGAAGAATGAGTGCTCCTGTATATGGGAGAGATGAGCAAGCTCGCTGATGGCTGAGCGATCGGACACCTATCTATAGTGCTTGGGGGCTTTAGTCAGTTGTTTGGCTGACATTCAGCTGTATTTTTAATCAAGCACACTTGCCCTATAATGTTTTAGCATCAAGTCTGTTAAATTAAAGATTACAACATCCACATGACTACATCACCATAACTACCGGCAATACAATAACACATTACTAGAACCCCTTTCAGTATATCACCAGAACCACTGTCAATACAGTAATACATCACCAAAACCAGTCAATACATCACCAGAACCCCCATCAACATAATAATACATCATCACTATAACCCCTGTCAGTACATCACAAGAACCACTGGCAATACAATAATACATAATGAGAACCACTGTTAATACATCACCAGAACAGTACGTTCCCTATATAAATGTGTATGCAGATTGAATGTCCCATATTGCTCATCCTACTCCCACATGTCCCATACTATTCACCCCCCATATGTCCTATGCAGCTCATCCTCCATCCATATGTTCCATGCAGCTCATCCTCACCCCATCCCCCTGAATCCCATGTTGCTTATCCTCCCCCCCATACGTCTCATGTAGCTCATCCTTCCCCCCATCCCCCTCCCATTTTCCACTCAGCCTTCTCCCCACGTTCCATGTACCTTCTCCCCCAGACGCCCATCCATGTACCTTCTCCCCCATCCACCAAACCATCCATCCATGTACCTTCTGCTCCATCCACCAAACCATCCATGTACCTTCTCCCCCATCCCCACTCCATCCATGCACCTTCTCCTCGATCCATCCATGTACCTTCTTCCCAATCCATCCATCTTCTCTCCTCTTTTCCATGCCCCCCCACACGTCCATCCCATTCTGCCCCCTCTTCCAGGCCGTCCCATCCATCCATCCCATTCTTCCCCCTCTTCCAGGCCACCCCATCCATCCCACTCTGTCCCCCAAGGCTGCTATCTTCAGCTCTAACAGCGCCTTACCTGACTCCACACTCCTGATCCCGGCAGCTTCTTCCTCTGTGGCTCCTGGTCTCCAGCTCGCCGGCACCAGGCACCCGACACCCGACAGCTTCTTCCTCTGTGGCTCCCAGTCTCCCGCTCACCAGCACCAGGCAGCTTCTTCCTCTGCAGCTCCCGGTCTCTGGCACCAGGTACCCGGCAGCTTCTTCCTCTGCTGCTCCTGGTCTCAGGCACCAGGCATCTGGCAGCCTCTACCTCTGCAGCTCCCAGTCTCCAGCACCAAGAGCACCCGGCAGCACCAGCATCTGGCAGCACCAGCAGCTTCTTCTCTGCAGCTCCCGGCTCCGGCACCAGTACCTGGCAGCTTCTTCCTCTGTGGCTCCCGGTCTCCAGCTCGCCGGCACCAGGCACCGACACCCGACAGCTTCTTCCTTTTGGCTCCCAGTCTCCGCACCAGTCACCAGCAGCAGCAGCTTCTTCCTCTGCAGCTCCCGGTCTCCGGCACCAGGTACCCAGAACCAGGCACCTGGCAGCTTCTTCCTCTGCGGCTCCCGGTTTCTGGCACCAGGTATCTGGCAGCTTCTTCCTCTGCAGCTCCCGGTCTCCAGCACCAGACACCCGACACCCGGCAGTTTCTTCCTCTGCAGCTCCCGGTCTTCAGGACCAGGTACCTGGCACCAGACACCCGGAAACTTCTTCCTCTGCGGCTCCCAATCTCTGGCACCAGGCACCCGGCAACTTCTTCCTCTGCGGCTCACGGTATTTGGTACCAGGTACCTGGCAGCTTTTTCTTCTGCGGCTCCCGGTCTCCGGCACCAGACATCCAGCACCAGGCACCCGGCAGCTTCTTTCTCTGCAGCTCCCGGTCTCTGGCACCAGGTACCCGGCAGCTTCTTCCTCTGTGGCTCACGGTCTCCAGCTCGCCGGCACCAGGCACTCGACACCCGGCAGCTTCTTCCTCTGTGGCTCCCAGTCTCCCGCTCACCAGCACCAGGCACCGGGCACCAGGCAGCTTCTTCCTCTGCAGCTCCCGGTCTCCAGCACCAGGTACCCAGAACCAGGCACCGGCAGCTTCTTCCTCTTCAGCTCCCGGTGTCTGGCACCAGGCACCCAGCGCCAGGCACCTGGCAGCTTCTTCCTCTGTGGCTCCCGGTTTCTGGCACCAGGTATCTGGCAGCTTCTTCCTCTGCAGCTCCCGGTCTCTGGCACCGACACCCGACACCAGGCACCCGGCAGTTCCTTCCTCTGCAGCTCCCGGTCTCCGGCACCAGGCACCCAACACCAGGCAGTTTCTTTCTCTGCAGCTCCCGCTCTCCGGACCATGCACCCAACACCAGGCAGTTTCTTTCTCTGCAGCTCCCGGTCTCCGGGACCAGGTACCTGGCACCAGGCACCCGGAAACTTCTTCCTCTGCGGCTCCCAATCTCTGGCACCAGGCACCCGGCAATTTCTTCCTCTGCGGCTCTCGGTCTTCAGCACCAGGTACCTGGCAGCTTCTTCTTCTGCGGCTCCCGGTCTCCAGCACCAGACATCCGGCACCAGGCACCCGGCAGCTTCTTTCTCTGCAGCTCCCGGTCTCTGGCACCAGGTACCCGGCAGCTTCTTCCTCTGGGCTCCCTGGTCTCAGGCGCACCAGCACACTGGCAGCTTCTCCCCTGCTCTCAGCTCCCAGTCTCCAGCACCCAAGAGCTCACCCGCGCGCCAGCACCAGGGCAACTGGCAGCACCAGGCAGCTTCTTCCTCTGCAGGTCCCGGTCTCCGGCACCAGGTACCCAGAACCAGGCACCCGGCAGCTTCTTCCTTTGCAACTCCCGGTGTCTGGCACCAGGCACCCAGCACCAGGCACCTGGCAGCTTCTTCTTCTGCGGCTCCCGGTCTCCGGCACCAGACATCCGGCACCAGGCACCCGGCAGCTTCTTTCTCTGCAGCTCCCGGTCTCTGGCACCAGGTACCCGGCAGCTTCTTCCTCTGTGGCTCCCGGTCTCCAGCTCGCCGGCACCAGGCACCCGACACCCGGCAGCTTCTTCCTCTGTGGCTCCCAGTCTCCCCGCCACCAGCACCAGGCACCGGGCACCAAGCTGCTTCTTCCTCTGCAGCTCCCGGTCTCCAGACCAGGTACCCAGAACCAGGCACCCGGCAGCTCTTCCTCTGCAGCTCCCGGTGTCTGGCACCAGGCACCCAGCACCAGGCACCTGGCTGCTTCTTCCTCTGCGGCTCCCGGTTTCTGGCACCAGGTATCTGGCAGCTTCTTCCTCTGCAGCTCCCGGTATCTGGCACCAGACACCCGACACCAGGCACCCGGCAGTTCCTTCCACTGCAGCTCCCGGTCTCTGGCACCAGGCACCCAACACCAGGCAGTTTCTTCCTCTGCAGCTCCCGGTCTCTGGGACCAGGTACCTGGCACAAGGCACCCGGAAGCTTCTTCCTCTGCGGCTCCCAATCTCTGGCACCAGGCACCCGGCAACTTCTTCCTCTGCGGCTCTCGGTCTCTGGCACCAGGTACCTGGCAGCTTCTTCTTCTGCGGCTCCCGGTCTCCAGCACCAGACATCCGGCACCAGGCACCCGGCAGCTTCTTTCTCTGCAGCTTCCGGTCTCTGGCACCAGGTACCCGGCAGCTTCTTCCTCTGCTGCTTCTGGTCTCAGGCACCAGGCATCTGGCAGCCTCTACCTCTGCAGCTCCCAGTCTCCAGCACCAAGAGGCACCCGGCAGCACCAGGCATCTGGCAGCACCAGGCAGCTTCTTCCTCTGCAGCTCCCGGTCTCCGGCACCAGGTACCCGGCAGCTTCTTCCTCTGTGGCTCCCGTCTCCAGCTCGCCGGCACCAGGCACCCGACACCCGGCAGCTTCTTCCTCTGTGGCTCCCAGTCTCCCGCTCACCAGCACCAGGCACCGGGCACCAGGCAGCTTCTTCCTCTGCAGCTCCCGGTCTCCAGTACCAGGTACCCAGAACCAGGCACCCGGCAGCTTCTTCCTCTGCAGCTCCCGGTGTCTGGCACCAGGCACCCAGCACCAGGCACCTGGCAGCTTCTTCCTCTGCGGCTCCCGGTTTCTGGCACCAGGTATCTGGCAGCTTCTTCCTCTGCAGCTCCCGGTCTCTGGCACCAGACACCCGACACCAGGCACCCGGCAGTTCCTTCCTCTGCAGCTCCCGGTCTCCGGCACCAAGCACCCAACACCAGGCAGTTTCTTCCTCTGCAGCTCCCGGTCTCCGGGACCAGGTACCTGGCACCAGGCACCCGGAAGCTTCTTCCTCTGCGGGTCCCAATCTCTGGCACCAGGCACACGGCAACTTCTTCCTCTGCGGCTCTCGGCCTCTGGCACCAGGTACATGGCAGCTTCTTCTTCTGCGGCTCCCGGTCTCCGGCACCAGACATCCAGCACCAGGCACCCGGCAGCTTCTTTCTCTGCAGCTCCCGATCTCTGGCACCAGGTACCCGGCAGCTTCTTCTTCTGCGGCTCCTGGTCTCAGGCACCAGGCATCTGGCAGCTTCTACCTCTGCAGCTCCCAGTCTCCAGCACCAAGAGGCACCCGGCAGCACCAGGCATCTGGCAGCACCAGGAACCTGGCAACACCAGGCACACAGGTACCCAGCAGCACCAGGCATCCAGTAGCACCAGGCACCACCAGACACCCTGCAGCACCAGGCACCACCAGGCACCCAGGCAGCACTAGGCACCATCAGACACCACCAGGCACCCTGGCACCAAGGCACTACCAGGCACCCGGCAGCACCAGGCACCCGACACTCGAAGCCCTGGCATTCACGCACCCCGGTGCCCTGGCACCAGGCGCCTCGGCACCAGGCACCCAGCACCAGGGCATTCAGGCACCTGGCACCAATGCACCTAGGCACCCAGCACCAGGCACCCTGGCACCAGGGGCCTGGCACCCCAGCGCCAGGCACAAAGGCACCAGGCTCCCGGCACCAGGCAATAGAACCTTGTCTCTAGCTGTTTGTTGTTAGAATATGTATTACAGTGTTTCTTACTATTCTTTGTCCTACAGACATTGCAGCAAGCACCCTTTCACTTCATGCTCATCGTGTTCCATTTAGGATTTTCAACAAACTCCAGGTATAATGTACCAATTTTGAACCTTGCCCTTATTATAAACAGTGCTGTAAACTGTCCTATGTTAGGCCCCTTTCACATCTGCGGTGAAGTGTAATTCCCGGCAGATCTGGCAGATGTCGCTGTATCTGCTGGATCTGCCACGTAACAGACAACTTGTGGCACTGATCCCACAAGCCCCATTTATTCTCTATGGGGCTTGCGGTCAGGTGAGGCAAGTGTGGTATTGCCGAATGCGGCAAATCCGGCACTTGCAGCTGCACAAAAAAACGCTGCTTGCAGTGTCTGATTCACCAAAAGCGCACTTGCTGCACCCGACCACAGGCCCCTTAGAGAATGAATGGGGCTTGCCGGGTTGGTACTGCAAGTTGGCCGTTAAGCTACAGATCTGGCAGATGCGGCGACATCTGCCAGATCTGCCGGGAATTACACTTTACACGTATTGAGAATTTTTTATACGTCTTTAAAATTAGCCTGTTAATAAATATTCATCTTAAAGATCCGAGGCAGGTTTCCAATTATGTTATTAACCCTATAATAAAGGTCACCACACTTTTAGAATTGGATCAGTCAGTGTGTTAAACATACTGTATGTGTTGACCCACTAAACTGTGAGTAGCAGGGTTCTATTTTTAGGACTAAAAGCTCCTCAATGAGCGTCTTTTGGTTGATTAGGCCTCTTAGCTCTTGAGCAATTTAAATTACAGTACCTATGGTACTAATTAACGTATGATACAAAAATACCATACATCTTCATTATATAACCAACATGAAATAATATTAGATGATATTAATGCACAGATGCATTTTAACAAATGAAGGTAGGAGTACTCTCTTCAGCAATGGTAAATGCCTAATTTGTCTTTTTACTTCTTCCTTTCTCCCTTGATTCTCTCTATAGGAAGTATAGATGTAGCAGATGAAACCAGGGCTGAATGTCAACCGCTAATAACCATTTAAATGCCGGTTACTGTAAGTGATGTTTTAATCACAGTGTGGGCTGGTGCTCCTTTCGATACCATGCAACACACCTATGGCTGAGCTTCATAAGAGACCGTGTTTTTTTCATTATACTAAAATACTGATTTATTGCTTTATATAGTACTAGTAAAAAGGCCCGATGCAATTGCATCGGGAGCAGGGTGAAATGAATTGTGTGTATACAGGCGGGCCAGTGGTAGCAGAGTATACAGGGGGCTCTGTGGGTAGCAGAGTATACAGACGGCTCTGAGGTAGGAGATTTAGGGCAGGTAGTAAAGTATACAGGCGCTCTGTGGGTAGCAGAGTATACAGGTGGTCTGTGGGTATGGAGTATACAGGCGTGTGTGGTGTGGGAGCAGAGTAGTACAGGCGTGTGTGGTGGTGGGGCAGAGTGTAGAGGCGTGTGTGGTGGTGGCAGAGTGTACAGGCGTGTGTGTGGTGGTGGCAGAGTGTACAGGCGTGTGTGGTGGTGGCAGAGTTACAGGCGTGTGTGGTGGTGGCGGCAGAGTGTACAGGCGTGTGTGGTGGTGGGGGCAGAGTGTAGAGGCGTGTGTGGTGGTGGCAGAGTGTACAGGCGTGTGTGGGGTGGTGGCAGAGTGTACAGGCGTGTGTGGTGGTGGCAGAGTGTACAGGCGTGTGTGGTGGTGGCAGAGTATACAGGCAGGTGTGGTGGTGGCGGCAGAGTATACAGGCGTCTGTGGTGGCGGCAGAGTGTACAGGTGTGTGTGGTGGTGGGCAGAGTGTACAGGCGTTGTGGTGGTGGCAGAGTGTAGAGGCGTGTGTGGTGGCGGCAGAGTGTACAGGCGTGTTGTGGTGGCGGCAGAGTGTACAGGCGTGTGTGGTGGCGGCAGAGTGTACAGGGTGTGTGGTGGCGGCAGAGTGTACAGGCGTGTGTGGTGGTGGCAGAGTGTACAGGCGTGTGTGGTGGCGGCAGAGTGTAGAGGCGTGTGTGGTGGTGGCAGAGTGTACAGGCGTGTGTGGTGGCGGCAGAGTGTACAGGCGTGTGTGGTGGCGGCAGAGTGTAGAGGCGTGTGTGGTGGCGGCAGAGTGTAGAGGCGTGTGTGGTGGCGGCAGAGTGTAGAGGCGTGTGTGGTGGCGGCAGAGTGTAGAGGCGTGTGTGGTGGTGGCAGAGTGTACAGGCGTGTGTGGTGGTGGCGGCAGAGTGTACAGGCGTGTGTGGTGGAGTGTACAGGCGTGTGTGGTGGCGGCAGAGTGTACAGGCGTGTGTGGTGGCGGCAGAGTGTACAGGCGTGTGTGGTGGTGGCGGCAGAGTGTACAGGCGTGTGTGGTGGCGGCAGAGTGTACAGGCGTGTGTGGTGGCGGCAGAGTGTACAGGCGTGTGTGGTGGTGGCAGAGTGTACAGGCGTGTGTGGTGGTGGCGGCAGAGTGTACAGGCGTGTGTGGTGGAGTGTACAGGCGTGTGTGGTGGCGGCAGAGTGTACAGGCGTGTGTGGTGGCGGCAGAGTGTACAGGCGTGTGTGGTGGTGGCGGCAGAGTGTACAGGCGTGTGTGGTGGTGGCGGCAGAGTGTAGAGGCGTGTGTGGTGGCAGAGTGTACAGGCGTGTGTGGTGGCAGAGTATACAGGCGTGTGTGGTGGTGGAGTATACAGGCGTGTGTGGTGGTGGCAGAGTGTAGAGGGGTGTGTGGTGGTGGAGTATACAGGTGTCTGTGGTGCGCTCGTGCAAGGCAGGGGTTAAAAAAAATAAAAAAAGATTATGCTCACCTCACCCCGAGCCCCCGCCGTCTTCTGCCGTGTTCGCCGTCTTCTGCCGTGTTCCGCTAGGCTCCCGGTGGCTGTGCAGGCTCCCGGTGCCTGGAGTGATCTTCTATCTACTGAGACTGAAGGACCTGTGGTGATGTCAGAGTCACGTGACCCGCGATTTGCCTGGAGTAAGCTGGTGTCACGTGACTCTGACATCACCACAGGTCCTTCAGTCTGAGTAGATAGAAGATCACTGGAGGCACCGGGAGCCTGCACAGCCACCGGGAGCCTAGCGGAACACGGCAGAAGACGGCGGGAGAGGGCGGGAGACAGCGCGGGCTCGGGTAGAGGTGAGGATTTTTTTTTTTTTAGAGTAGTGCGGGTCTGCGGCTCGTGATGACGCTGCGCGTCATCACTCGCAGTCCCGCGCAAAGCATGTTGGGATTGGGCTACAGTGCCCAACTCCCGATTATATAAGTAGATAAGCGCTCAAACAATCACAGGTTCAAGTCCCCTAAGAGGAAAAAAATAAAGTAGAAATTGAAAAAAACTAATTGGAATCAACCCACTTTTCCTCAATTTAAAATTAATTAAATAATCCCAGAAACAGTAATTCAAGTCTATCAAAATATAAAATGAATTTTTTTATATAATAGACACTGTGAAGAGAAAAGCAGCAAAATTGTAGTTTTCGGTTACTACTTCTTCCAACAAAAAAATGATAAATATGTTGTATGTACGCATTCTCTCCTTCTCACTCACTAACCCTCGGCCACCACAGTCCAATCCTACCTATCACACATCCAGAAATCTACAGACCATTAACCCTCATGCACTCACAGACTCCCTCATGTCATCTCTGTCTCCAATCTCCTCAATCTCCTGTCCAGATCAGGCAGTAAATCACTACAATGACACTCTCAGAAGCTCCCTGGACCAAGTAGCGCCCCTCACTTTCAGAACCTCCAAACAGAGAACAAAACAGCCTTGCTTCACATCACAAACTCGATTCCTCCAACGATGCTCTAGGAGTGCTGAACATCTATGGAGGAAAACTCGCTCACCAGGAGACTTTATCCACTATAAATTCATGCTCAAAACTTTCAACTCTGTCCTTCACCTTGCCAAACAGACCTACTTACCACCCTGTCTCCTCACTATCCAACAATCCAAAAAAACTCTTTGACACCTTTCACTCTCTCCTCAGTCCTAAAGTGCAGGCCCCCATCACTGACATCTGTGCTGATGACCTGGCTTCCTACTTCATGGAGAAAATACAAAACATCCGCCAGGAAATCAGCTCTCAGCCTCCAAGTGCTGCCACCCTCATTCTTCCCCACATCTCCTCCGGTTCACTCTCCACATTTGACCCAGTCACAGAAGAAGAAGTCTCCAGGCTCCTCTCTTGCTCTCGTCCCACCACATGCACTACTGCCCCCATTTCCCTCACACCTGCTCCAGTCCCTCTCTCCAGTCGTCACCACTCATCTAACCAAAATCTTCAATCTCTCCCTCTCTTCTGGCATCTTCCCCTCCTCCTTCAAACACTCGATCATTACTCCATTATTAAAGAAAACCACTCTCGACCCATCCTGCACAAGTAACTACAGACCAGTCTCCAATCTCCCCTTCATCTCTAAACTCCTGGAGCACCTGGTCTACTCCCGCCTCACCCATTACCTCTCCGCCCACTCTCTTCTAGATCCATTTCAGTCTGGTTTCCGCCTCCTTCACTCTACAGAAACTGCCCTCATCAAAGTGACCAATGACCTTCTGACAGCAAAACGTAATGGTGACCACTCTCTGCTTATTCTCCTTGACCTCTCTGCAGCTTTTGACATTGTTGACCATCAGCTCCTACTCTCTATGCTGCACTCCATTGGCATAAAGGACAACAGGTCCGTAGAGGGCAGTGCTCCGAAACGGAATCCGTCTATCTGTGTGTCTCCTCTCACTCCCTCCCCATCGCAGAGAATCTATGTATAGAGGACCTCTGAAATAAAAAAGAAATAAGCCCTGCGCGTTGGAGTGCCGCATTTTTTTCTTATTTACTGCTATTGGCATAAAGGACGCTGCTCTCTCCTGGCTCTCCTCCTATCTTTCTGACCGCTCTTTCTGTGTATCTTTTGCTGGCTCCACTTCTTCCCCTCTTCCTCTCACTATTGGAGTCCCTCAGGGTTCAGTCCTTGGCCCTCTCCTCTTCTCTCTCTACACAGCCCCGATTGGACACACCATCAGCAGATTTGGCTTTCGGTACCATCTTTATGCTGATGACACACAACTATACACTTCATCCCCTGACCTTACCCCTGCGGTATTAAAGAACACCAATGACTGTCTAGCTACAGTTTCCAATATCATGTCCGCTCTCTATTTGAAACTAAACCTTTCCAAAACTGAACTTCTTCTGCTCCCCCCATCCACTAACCTCCCTAAATCTGACATCTCTCTCTCAGTGTGCGGTACCACAATAACGCCTAGGCAGCAGGCTCGCTGTCTGGGTGTTATGTTTGACACCGATCTCTCCTTCTCCTCCCAAACACAATCTCTGTCCACTCCTGTCGCTTACACCTGAAGAATATCTCTAGAGTCCGCCCCTTTCTCATCATGGAAACAACAAAAACCCTCACTGTGGCCCTAATCCATTCCGCCTTGACTATTGCAATTCTCTATTAAGCGGCCTTCCCCTCACCAGACTTTCTCCTCTCCAGTCCATCCTTAATGCAGCAGCCAGGATCACCCATCTGGCCAATCGTTACTCAGATGCCTCTGCTCTGTGCCAGTCATTGCACTGGCTGCCGTACACTACAGGATCAAATTCAAATTGCTTGTTCTCACTCACAAAGCTCTTCACAGTGCAGCACCTCCTACATCTCCTCCCTCATCTCTGTCTATCACTCCACCCGTTCTCTACGTTCTTCAAATGACCTTCGACTAACATCTGCACTAATCCGATCCTCCCACTCCCGGCTCCAAGATTTCTCCAGAGCTGCACCAAGAAATCAGGACTATCCACAACTTGCATGGCTTCAGACGATCCCTAAAAACGCATCTTTTTAAGGCGGCCTATCATACTCCCTAATAGAAGTCCTTTGTACTGTAGATAGTGGGCTATCTCTCGACATTACTCTTCCACAAACTCCATCAAACCAAAAAGGTCTACACAGACTGTCTGATGACCATCCATGTAAGCTTATTTCTATCCCCCATTTTCTCAAGATGCCTGGACCATCAGTGCAATAAGCCCATGTACCTTGTGCAACCCCCATCCCGTTGTAGATTGTAAGCTCCTTTGAGCAGGGTCACCTTCATTTCTTGCTTTTTTATTGTATTTTCTTTTTTACATTGACTCTATGCCTATTGTTTTGTATCCAATTATTGTACTGTATTTGTTCTCTACTGTAATTACTTACTGTATTATATTTTCTATACTCTAACCCCTACATTGTAAAGCGCTGCGGAATATGTTGGTGCTATATAAATAAAGCTTATTATTATTATTATTATTATTTATTATTATTATATTGGTAGTCAATAAAATTATCAGCTTGGTTCGCAAAAATCAAGTCTTGTTATTTACTTCCAATTTCATCTCACTTGAAATATTTGCAGTTTTTAACCTCTTCACCCCGAGCCGGGTTTTCACCTTAATGACTGGGCCATTATTTTTCAATTCTGACCAGCATCACTTTATGATGTAAAAACTTGGGAATGCTTCAATGGATTCCAGTGAGTCTAAGATTTTTTTTTGTGACATATTACCGTATATACTCGTGTATAAGCCGACCCGTGTATAAGCCGACCCCCTACTTTTGCCCAAAAATCTGGAGAAACCTATTGACTCGTGTATAAGCCGAGGTGGACCCAGCACAGATATACAGCCCCCAGCAGTGTGGTATACAGGCCCCCCCCAGTGGTATACAGGCCTCCCAGTGGTAGTATACAGCAGCCCCAGTGGTAGTATACAGCAGCCCCAGCAGCCCAGTGGTAGTATATAGCATCCCCAGCAGCCCAGTGGTAGTATATAGCAGCCCCAGTGGTAGTATATAGCATCCCCAGCAGCCCAGTGGTAGTATATAGCAGCCCCAGCAGCCCCAGTGGTAGTATATAGCAGCCCCAGCAGTCCCAGTGGTAGTATATAGCTGCCCAGTGGTAGTATATAGCAGCCCCAGCGGTAGTATATAGCAGCCCCAGCAGTCCCAGTGGTAGTATATAGCAGCCCCAGTGGTAGTATATAGCAGCCCCAGCAGTCCAGTGGTAGTATATAGCAGCCCCAGTGGTAGTATATAGCAGCCCCAGCGGTAGTATATAGCAGCCCAGTGGTAGTATATAGCAGCCCCAGTGGTAGTATATAGCAGCCCCAGCGGTAGTATATAGCAGCCCCAGTGGTAGTATATAGCAGCCCCAGTGGTAGTATATAGCAGCCCCAGCAGTAGTATACAGCAGCCCCAGTGGTATACAGGCCCCAGCAGTATATACAGCAGCCCTGGGGTATACAGCAGCCCCCAGGGGTAATACAACAGCCCCCAGGGGGTATCCAGCAGCCCCCTGGGGGTACCCAGCTGCCCCCAAATGCTGGCACTCACCACCCATCTACCTTATCTTACCATCCCAGTCTTCTGATCAGCGCCGCTCCTCGGTGCTCCGTTCTTCATGCTCCGTCCTCCGTCCTCGCTGCATCCGGGATCTCCGGCCGTCACACTATGACGTCATATGCCTGCGACGGCCGGGGATCCCGGATGTAGCTGGACGGACGGAGCACCGAGGAGCAGCGCTGATCAGAAGACCGGGATGGTAATATAACCAGCGGGGGGGGCCCTTACAAGGGGGGAGAATGCCAGCATTTGGGGGCATATATGAACTTCTTCCCCCTGCCGCTGATTGACAGGGGGAAGCAGTGCATATATAATGAGCGGCCCCACGTGACGGGGCCGCTCATACAGCAGCCTCCCCCCGCCTCCTCCAGCCTCCACAGCCTCCACCCGTATTGACTCGTGTATAAGCCGAGGGGGAGACTTTTCAGCCCAAATTTTGGGCTGAAAAATTCGGCTTATACACGAGTATATACGGTATACTTTATGGTAGTGATAAATTTAGGATGATTTTTTTGTGTTTATTTGTGAAAATATTGGAAATTTGGCAAAAGTTTTAAAAATGCTGCAATTTTGCATCTTTGAATTTTTATGCCCTTAAATCAGAGAGTTACGTGGCACAAAATAGTTAATAAATAACATTTCCCACATGTCTACATTACATCAGCACCATTTTTAACATGATTTTTTTATTTGGAAGTTAGATGGGTTAAAAGTTTATCAGCAATTTCTAATTTTTCCAACAAAATTTACAGAAACATTTTTTTAGGGACTGCATCACATTTGAAGTGACTGAGAGGCCTATGTGACAGAAAATGTCCAAAAGTGACACCAATCCAAATACTGCACCTCTCAAACTGCTCAACACCACTTTTAAGAATGTGATTAACCCTTCAGGTGCTCCACAGAAATTAAAGCCATATAGGAAGAAAAAAATGAAAATTATATATTTTTTTTCAGTCCCAAATTTTGCATTTTCACAAGAGTAACAGGAGAAAAATGGATCCCAAAATTTCAATACAAATCACAAAACCAGCCCTACTCACATATATAATGATGAGAAAAGATTCTCAGATCCCAGTCAGGAGCTTTCTTTTGCACATGGATAATCAGGTGCTCAGGGAGAGTCAGAAAAACCTCCAAAATTTCAGAGAAAAAGCAGCACTCTATATCCGTGGAAGTGTGCTATATGCGAAACAGGCTGTCATCTCTATAGCCCTGCTCCCTTCTCTGGATGTGATGTTTTTATGAAGTGAAATAAAGTCTGAATTTTTTACGGATATGGAGTGCCACCCAAAATTTGTTATGCAATTTCTCTTAAGTGCACCGATACTCCTTTTGTGGTGAAAAACATTTGTTTGGGGGCACAGCAGGGCTGGGAAGGGAAGGCGCACCATTTGACATTTGAAAGGCAAAATTGGCTGGAATAGTTAACTGATACCATGTCATGTTTGGAGACCCAGTGATGTGCCTAATCTGTGAAAACTCCCCGCACATTTTCCCACAAACAAGTTCTTTTACCTTCAAATGTTGAATTTTCACAAGGGCAACTGTAGAGAGACAGGTGGTACCCTCTTACAGGCCTTGTAAGATTAATGAGAAGACATCTCTGCCAAAAGGTGCAAAGTGAAACCTGCACCAGAACCAAAAGAGAAGCCTGCAGTTCCCATGGGGAAAGAGACTGAGCAGTGGTCCGGGTTAATGGCAAGAGGTGGCGCAGTCAAAACCTATAAAAGGTGGTGCTGCCAAGAAGTCGGAAGGAGCAAACCCATGTGTAGAGATAGCAATTCCACCCCTACTGAAAGAGAGAGATGCTTAGTCCTGCAAGCCAATTGGAGGAACTGCCCCAACAAAGTTCTGTGGTCAAGCCGCAGACTCTACCAGTCAAGATCCTCCGATAGAGCTCTGTGGTGAAGCCAGTCTGCTGATCAAGATACCCCAACAAAGCTTCATAGTCAAAATGCAGACTCCGCCAGTCAAGATCTCACAACAGAGCTTCGTGGTCAAGCAACAGAAAATGCCGGTCGTGTTTGGAGTTCCCAAGTGGCTTGGACCTTCACCTCCTGTTGAGCTGTGCGGTACCTTAGAGGGCATGGATAAGCTAGTGTGTGCCAATCACCCGTATGACATACTGTGGGCCCTGTGACTAAACTCAGGGAACTGGGTCAAATATAGGAAAGTACTGTGACTGAATAAACAGATGGACATTTGTCCTGCTTTTACCCCTTAGTAAAGTGTTGAAGTTCATTCAGTTTAGGGTTAAATGCTGTTTGTGTGCAGTCCCATTACTGTTTTCTGTGTACCGTATTTGAGATTGTATACCCCTCCCCTTTACTTCTGTATCCCCATTTTCTATTGTATCATTCTATCTATTTGTTGCATCCCAGTAACTTTGTTACATAACAAAACAAATTGCACCATTCAATTTGTTGCAAAACGTCTCCTGAGTATGTCGATGCCCCATATCTGATGGAAACCCACTTTGGAGGCACGGCAGGGCTTGGAAAGTAGGAAGTGCCATTTGAATTTTGAAAGGCAAGATTGGCTGGAAGTGTTAGCTGACACCATGTCACATTCGGAGAGCCCCTGATGTGCCTAAAAAGTTGAAACCACCGACAAGTGACTCCATTTTGGAAAATAGACCCCTCAATGATTTTATCTAGATGTGTGGTGAGCACCTTAAACTCCCAGGTGCTTCACAGAATTTTAGAATGTTGAGCCATGAAAATTAAAAATCACATTTTTCCCACTAAAATGTTCTTTTAGCTACAAATTTTGTATTTTCACAAAGGCACCATACAATTTGTTGTGCAACTTCTTCTGAGTATGATGACACCCATATGTGGTGCAAAACTGCTTTTTGGGTGCACAGCAGGGCTCGGAAGGGAAGTGCCCTTTGACATTTGAAAGGCAAGATTGTCTGCAATTGTTAGCTGTTACCATGTCACATCGTCAGGAAAAATGGGGTTAAGATCCGTGTTGCTGCCAAATAATATGGATTCAGAGATGATAATAAAATAAATAGTGATTTATTCAACGCGTTTCAAATTTATTTAACGTGTTTCCCCCGCATCTTCATCGGGAAATACACACTTTAAAACATGTTGAATGTATCACTATTTTTTTTATCATTATCTCTGGATCCATATTATTTAACAGCAGTGCAGATTTTAACCCTGTTTTTCCAGATTTCATGAATTCACTGCATTCTCGGCTGGTCTGGGTGCATGTGGTCTCTGCGGCAGCTGCACATACGCGTTCATCTGGTTGTGTGTCACAACCCCACAAGATGAGAAGTTGAACTATCTTCCTGTTTTTTCCTTGTTTGCCTGATAAGAGCCTATTGCCCTTCTCTATCCACAGTTTATTTACCATGTCACATTTGGAGAGCCCTTGCTGTGACTAAAGAGGAGAAACCTCCCACAAGAGATCCCATTTTGGAAAATAGACCCCTAAAAGAACCTGTAAAGAGAACCTGTCACCCCCTGGTGCATGGCAAACTAAATGCAGCACTGACAGTTATGAAGCGGTGGCCAGCACTACTTACAGTCGGTGACCTTTTTAATTGTCAGGGTCCTGGGTGAGCAGCTTGTTACCTGGGCTTCTTAGCAGCCCCAGGGTGTCCGGACGCTTTCCTCGCATCCATGCTGACAGAATACACCGGTGCACACTTCCTTAGTGTAGCGAAACGTCACTTCCGGCTAATGTTTTCATAGAGAAGCAGCACTCGGTTTTCCTCTGTTCATAGAAGTTTATTGTGCAAACATAATCACATCACAGGGTGTGGGTCACGGGTGGGAGGACTGGGGAAGTCGTGATACTATGGCCATTTTGCGCCGCAAGTGGCGCTTCGGCGGGTGCATTTAAGGGGATAATCTGCCCAGAGCTGTGCGGGCACAGCTCCTGGCAGTGAGAGCTGAGACTTGGCTGAAATATCAGCTGAATACCTGGCGGCAATCGCACAGGCACAGTTTCTTTGCTCTCAAAATCACCAATACATACTGGGTACGTCCTAGGTTGTTAAGGCACCCCATCTAATGTTGGGAAGTGGTTAAAGGGAGCAAACCACGAGGATTTAGTGCTTTGCTGCAGTTGATTGACATGTGCAGCATGACATCACTATTTGTTTTTTGTTTTTTTTATTACTCCCCAGTGGGCTTGTCTTTTGGCTGTAAGCTGAACCTCCTTCCTCTCATCCATCCCTTCATTTTGCTTTCACTATCATGTTGCTGGAGGATAGTGAACTTAAAATGAAAGTCTGGATGAGAGGGAGGGGGACTTGGCTTACAGCCAAAAGACAAGCCCACTGGGGAGTAATAGATAAAAGCCCAAACAGTGATGTCATGCAATTACCTGCTGCATAGCACTAAATCCTAGTGGTTGGTTCCCTTTAAGCACTTTATATGGAAAAGTCGATGTGTCATTCAAACTACAGCTCATTGTACAGATAATGAGTTCTCATACAGCTATGTTGACAGGAAATAAAGTTATAACTCTTGGAAAAAGAGGAGGAATAAACGAAGATGCAAAAATGAACTTTGGTTGTTGAGATAAGGGGATAAAATCTTTCCATTCTCCCATCTCCTGAATTTCTTTCCCTTTGGGAGGATTCATAGGGTGCAGATTTCATTCCTGTGGCTGAAAATCAGTACCATTCATGTGAATAGGGTTATTTTGGTGGAAAGAATCTGCTTTTCTAAAAGTCAAAAAAAGTCTGCAAGAAAGTTAGTTTGATTAAAACCCAACATCAAAATGTTCTCCAGGATATTTGTATACTTTTTCTCCAATTTCTCCATTAGTAAGAAGGAATTTTCCACAATCACTTTGCATAATTTTACTTTACATTTGCATCATACAGAACAAAAAAAACAAAAACTGAAATGGAAGACAAGTATAAGTATGCAGTAAAGAACAATTTGTAAAATACTTATTTGTACCCCATACAGTCTAGACCAGCTGTTTTAGACCAATTTCAAGAATTAAGCTTAATCCAAATGCAAATTAATTTTAATTCTATTTAGTGCCATAATCTAAACTATTTTCTAATATACTCACGTTAAAAATTCCCTCTTCTCCTCTTACTACATTATCTAACTGCTCTTCTATTTTTTTTTCCCTACTTCCAGTGATTTCAGGGGCTGGGCTAGTCCCTGCGTACTCTGCACTGTGTACATTTTTGTGTGTGACACCCTGTTCTGTCCTCTGGAGTATCTGGAATTAAAAGGTCACAACATTTAGCTGAACGCAGGTCCTCTTTAAAGTCAGTTTGGTGATTATCATGTGTAAAGTGGAATTATTTCCTTTCAGTGCTGAAGGGGTTACGATTTTGAGAATCATTGTAGCTTTAATCTCAGCTGTTGCACCTTATGACCTCTCCCTTCCTCTATATAAACTTACTCTTAGCTCTTTCCTATGCCAGTTATTGATGTCATAAACTGATCTATCTGTTAAAGTTGTTCCAGTTGAAGCTATGAAATCCCTTTCTGGAGAAGCTGTAAAGTGTATTTGTTTGTTATTTTATTCTACGTGTTTGTCTCTCTCCCCATGTTGTTGTATTGTAGTAGTAAGTCTAGCATCTTGGTGCCCTATGCATTAGTCAGGGCAAGCCTAGGATCAGCAAGGGCCAAGGCACGTGATCTTGCATGGTTGAAAGGACCCATCTAGGGATGATAGGGACCTTAGGGTTCAGACTCAGGTAAGTGTTAAGGGGTGACCCCTCTTCCCTCTCCCTATCGTCAGGGCCTCCCTTTTACCTTCTCCCTTGTGTTCCCCATCTGTTACAACATGTTGAGCATTACTGATCAAAGTCACAAGAAAATAGCACTGAATCAAAACACATTTATTAAGGCTGGAGGCACACTGTCGTGCATCAAACACAGAGCGTGTTTGATGCACTACAGTGATGCGAGTGATATGTGTGTTTTTGGGTGTGTGTGGTGCGAGTGTGGTGCGTGTGGTATGTGTGGTGAGTATGCCTGGCTGTATTCATGTGAGTGTGCTGCGAGTTTGAGATGTGAATGCATGTGTGCTGCGTGGGAGTGTGATGCTGTCCGTGGTCCTGAAGGACCGCGGACAGCATTTGCGGTGAATTTAAACTCGTCAGCTGTCAAAGCCAGCGAGTTTGAATGTACCGCTTTGCCAGTACAGTAATCAATAATGTTCCAGCACTGTCACAGCAGTGCTGTATGGGCATATACTTTTAATGGCCACTCGCATGTGGAAATCGCGTGCAATCGCAGCATGCTGCGATTGCACCCACATTTCCATCGCATTGTGAGTGTAATGCAAGAAAATCGCATTGATGTGACCTGTATCATTTAAAGATACAGGTCCGAGTGCAATGCAATTTTTTTCTCGCATTACACTCACGCCTTGCGCCAGTGTGCCTTCAGCCTAAGGAGTCTAGAATCACCTGGGATTGTCTACAGCAAGAATAAACAGAAAGCCAATAAGATAGTAGACAATATGTAGAGAAAGGCTATAACCAGTGAAAATAATCAGACAAATATGACTTCAAAACAATTCTCTAATTTAACCTTTGTTATAACTTATTGTGCTCAGTTCATGCATAGCAACAAGATAATTAACAAATAGATTCCTATATGGTATCAAGACAAACATATGAAAGCTATTTTGGAGAAACCTATTAATTTTATTGCAAAAACAGCACCTACAATGAGTTCCATTTAATCCCTTAGTCTCAGAGGCGTAGCTAGGGTTCAACACAAGGGGGGCGAAACATCATGAGTGGGCCCCCAGCCCAGGTGACCAGCAATAATCACACGTACAACCTAAAGCATGAACAGTGCTGCTGGGGGGCATGGCTGTGGTGGTGGTGCTGGAAGCGACGGGGACATATAAAAGGTTCGTCCAACCACACTACTGAGACATACTGATAGGATGTTTACATTGTGAGCCCCAATGGGGACAGTGTTGATGATGTATGTAAAGTGCTGTGGAGTTCATAGTGTAATATCAATGCAAAAAGTATTATTCTTAATATGATGTCACAATACCAGGATCTGAGGATCTTGTATTTGGAGGTCAGGGACTCTCTGATGCCGTGTTGCTGCTTGTCTTGTTGTCTTCCTCTTTTGACACTGCAGTGCGGTGGACAAGAGAGCATTAACTGGTTAATAACAAGAAGTATGGAGTCTGTACTGAGCCATAAACCCTCCCCATACCATGTCCCGCAGACATTGTAGGATTACTATATGGATTCTATTATTATGGTACGGACACACTGGCATGAAACGCGGATGAGTGCAATGTGTGATTTCATCACATTGCACTCGGACCAATGTTATTCAATGTCTGAGAGCAGATTGGCGAGTGTCGGACGCTTTTTTCTCAGCCAGATTCAGGATGAGAAAAAAGTCACAACATGCTGCGACAGTCTGTGATTCCCGTGCGAGACTCACCAATGCAAGTCTATGGGTCTGACAAAATCACATACCACACACTGACAGCACACGGACCATTCGTGAGGCATCTGTTTTTATCACTGATACATTATCATTCTATAACTGAGAACACTGTAAAATGTTCCTGTAAATGATTCTACAGTAAATAGCTGCTGAGGAAAGAACAGATTGCACACGGATGTGATCTGAGAGAAATTTCGGACACTCGCACAGCAGTTGGATGCTAAATGGACCAAAAACCGATGACACTCAACCGACTCTCCTGGATGAGAAACAGACTGATTTTAAGGCGGCGGGAGACAGTGTGCCACCGTGTCCTCAGCTCCGTGCTGTCCACACAGTATACCACCATGTCCTCAGCTCTGTGCTGTGCACAGACAGTGTACCACCATGTCCTCCATGTCCTCAGCTCTGTGCTGTGCACACAGTGTACAGTACACTGTATGTGAACAGCACGGAGCTGAGGACATGGTGGTACACTGTGCACAGCACGGAGCTGGGGACATGCTGGTACACTCTCTGTGCACAGCACAGAGCTGAGGACATCTCAGAAGAGACAGACAGGCCACAGACAGGCGGCGAGACAACACTGAGCCCACCTGGAAGAACTACAACTCCCAGCACCCAACACACTTTCTAGAAATCATATAGGACAGGCAGAAGAACTACAACTCCCAGCATGCCACACCCTGACAACACAGAAAGGTGGCAGCAGCTGCATGGAGGCAGACACACAGTACAGCTGCCAATATCACCACACACAGCGCCAGCCACAGCCCCAGTCCTCCTGCACCCCCATCCTCCTCTCCTCTGTCCTCCTGCACCCCGTCCTCCTCTCCTCTGCACCTCCTGCTCTCCTCTATCCTCCTGCACCCCCATACTCCTCTCCTCTGCCCCTCCTGCTGCTCCTCTGTCCTCCTTCACCCCCATCCTCCCGCACCCCGTCCTCCTCTCCTCTGTCCTCCTGCACCCCGTCCTCCTTTCCTCTGTCCTCCTGCACCCGTCCTCCTCTCCTCTGTCCTCCTGCACCCCCGTCCTCCTCTCCTCCTGCACCCCGTCCTCCTCTCCTCTGTCCTCCTGCACCCCCGTCCTCCTCTCCTCTGTCCTCCTCTCCTCTGCCCCTCCTGCTGCTCCTCTATCCTCCTGCACCCCCATCCTCCTCTCCTCTGTCCTCCCGCACCCCCGTCCTCCTCTCCTCTGTCCTCCTGCACCCCGTCCTCCTTTCCTCTGTCCTCCTGCACCCCCGTCCTCCTCTCCTCTGTCCTCCTGCACCCCCGTCCTCCTCTCCTCTGTCCTCCTGCACCCCCGTCCTCCTCTCCTCTGTCCTCCTGCACCCCCGTCCTCCTCTCCTCTGTCCTCCTGCACCCCCGTCCTTCCTTCTCCTCTGTCCTCCTCTCCTCTGCCCCTCTGCTGCTCCTCTTCCTCCTGCACCCCCATCCTCCTCTCCTCTGTCCTCCCACACCCCGTCCTCCTTTCCTCTGTCCTCCTGCACCCCGTCCTCCTCTCCTCTGTCCCTCCTGCTGCTCCTCTCTCCTCCTGCACCCCCGTCCTCCTCTCCTCTGTCCTCCTGCACCCCCGTCCTCCTCTCCTCTGTCCTCCTCTCCTCTGCCCCTCCTGCTGCTCCTCTATCCTCCTGCACCCCCATCCTCCTCTCCTCTGTCCTCCCGCACCCCGTCCTCCTCTCCTCTGTCCTCCTGCACCCCGTCCTCCTTTCCTCTGTCCTCCTGCACCCCCGTCCTCCTCTCCTCTGTCCTCCTGCACCCCTGTCCTCCTCTCCTCTGTCCTCCTGCACCCCGTCCTCCTCTCCTCTGTCCTCCTGCACCCCCGTCCTCCTCTCCTCTGTCCTCCTGCACCCCCGTCCTCCTCTCCTCTGTCCTCCTCTCCTCTGCCCCTCCTGCTGCTCCTCTATCCTCCTGCACCCCCATCCTCCTCTCCTCTGTCCTCCCACACCCCCGTCTCCTTTCCTCTGTCCTCCTGCACCCCGTCCTCCTCTCCTCTGTCCCTCCTGCTGCTCCTCTGTCCTCTTGCACCCCGTCTTCCTCTCCTTTGTCCCTCCTGCTGCTCCTCTGTCCTCCTGCACCCAGTCCTCTCTCCTCTGTCCCTCCTGCTGCTCCTCTGTCCCCCGTTCTGCCCCTCTTTCCTGTTCTCCTGTCCCTTGTTTCTGTCCCCTGCACCTCTGTTCTCTTTTCCTCGGTCCCCCTGTTTCTGTCCTTCTGCCCCGTTTCTGTCCTTCTGCCTCTCTGTCCTCTTCTCTTCGGTCCCAATGTGCCTCTGTCCTCTTCTCCTTGGTCCCCTGCGCCTCTATCCTCTTCTCCTTGGTCCCCTGCGCCTCCATCCTCTTTTCCTTGGTCCTCCTGCGCTCTGACCTCTGCTGTGATGGAGCTATAGATATAACCTGGACAGTGCAGCAATCAACAGGATAAGAGGCAGAGGTACTGGCACAGGCGCCCAGCCTGTCCAGAGGTCACCACTTCCTTGCCTGGTGCTGCACTCTCCCCTCTTCAGAAGAGCAGGAAGGGGGGGTGCTAACGGAGAATTTGGCAGACCGGGGGGGTGCACTTAGGAATTTCACTCTCCCCTCTTCAGAAGGGGGGGGGGGGGGGCGGGTGCTAGCAGGGGATTTGGCAAGCCAGGAAGGGGGGGTGCACTTAGGAATTTCACTCTCCCCTATTCAGAAGGGCGGGGGGGGTGCTAGCAGAGAATTTGGGTGCACTTGGGAATTTTTCTCTCTCCCTGCTTCAGAAGAGCAGGGGCAGATGGGTGCTAGCAATGATTTCGGCGGGCGGCCGGGGCCGGTGTTGCCACTTTGCATACTCACTCACCGCGGCCGCCGTGCGTCTTCCGTCAGGAGGTGGAGAGGAGGGGCGGGCAGAGCTGCAGGACAGGAAGTCCCGCCCTCCCTCCTCTCCGGCCGGCGCGGCGGCCGGCGGCCAGCACGGGGCCCTCCAAGGGATTCGAGGGGCCCCCCAGGGGGCGGGCAATGGGCCCTTCATGCCTGGGGGGCCCGGGGCGATCGCCCCCCCTGCCCCCCGCCAGCTACGCTACTGCTTAGTCTCTATATTAATAATGTCAATAGAACATAATACTTTGTTAAATACTAAGGAATTTTTTAAAAGGGACCAAACAGCAGGATTTTTGTCTATGAAGTAAAGCCAGTGCCATACAGACACTAAAATGCTGGAAGCAATCTTACCTTTAAGGGCCCGTTTACACGTTGCGATGTGGCAGTGATCCGACCAACGATGTGGATCGCTG
This sequence comes from Allobates femoralis, assembly GCA_033576535.1. Lineage (NCBI taxonomy): Eukaryota > Metazoa > Chordata > Amphibia > Anura > Aromobatidae > Allobates > Allobates femoralis. The sequence continues at coordinate 138,014,302 of JARQOC010000002.1, forward strand.
CCACATAGTGAACTGATCGCTGGTGGGCTTTCACACAGGCAGACTCACCAGCGATCAGGACCAGCAAGAACATGGTAACCATTGTAAACAGGGGGTAACTAAGCTGAGTGCGGCGCTTAGTTACCCGCTATTTACAATAGTTACCAGCTCCCAGCGCTTGCTGTGTGGCGCTGGAAGCTCATTTATCATTGGTCTCCCTTGTCACACGCGCCGATGCACACAGTGGGAGACCAACGATAGATTCATGGTCCTGGCCATAAATCTATGATCAACGATCAACGACTTATCGTTGATCATTGATACATGTCACACACAATGATGTTGTTTCGACATTGCTGCAACGTCACCAAACCGGTGCAACAATATCGTTCACAATATCGTTGTGTGTAATGGGCCCTTTATTGGAGAGATGAAATGATGAATTCCCTAAAAACAACTTTTGCAACTTGCAGAAATATGTGCAGCACTTGACTGATGTTTGCAGCAGGGCGGGCCTTTCTGGGTCAGGTCCGTGAGTATATGTTCCTCCTCCTCCTAGCTTGCCCCCCTTTATTTAAAATTTGTGCAGCCACTGCCACTTCTGTTGACACATGAGCATTGGTATTGTGATGTCATTAACATGGTGTTTGAGTTAGCGCATGTGTGTATCGGGATCTCCGGCACCATTGCAATGATGACACTATGGAGACAACTGAGCGGCATAAAAATCCATCTGCTGCACAGATACCCCTCATATTTGTCTCCAGTGTCTTCAATAACATGGTGCCGGAGATCGCGGTACACGCATGCTCTAACTCCGACACCATTGTAATGATGTCACTATTACAATACCTATGCGCACACGCCGACCTAAGTGTTAGCGGCTGTTTGTCGCAAATATTAAATAAAGAAAGGGGGGCAAAGCTAGGAGGAGGAAAATATACGCACGGACCCGGCACACAAAAGTCCCCCCTGCTGTACACATCAGTCAAGTGCTGCACACATTTCTATAAGTTTTAAAAGGTTTTTTTTTAGGAAATTCAGCATTTCATCTCTCCACTAAAGGTAATAATAAATAATCTTTATTCACTGTATGTAGTGCCAACATATGCCATAGAGCTTCACAATTCAGAGGTTCATATACTGTACAGTCATCAGTTTATAAAAAAAATACAATAATTAAAGCAAAAATAATGAGCTTACAACCTACAATGAGGTGGGGGTGACACAAAGTGCAGGTGCTTATTTATAAAAATGCTCCAGTCGTCTTGAAGAAATGGGGAACCGACAAAAGCTGCACAAGCTAGTCACTAGCCAATCTCCGTAGTGCTCCTTGGCTTGGTGGAGCCTGACAGAGAGTCATGTCCATAGAAACAGTGAATGTGCTATATATAAATGACTTTGATAAGGGTGCATGATAACCGGCCCTCAAAAGATGTGTTTTTAGGGAGTGCCTAAAACTGTGTAAGGCTGTGGTCACACATGCCAGCAGTTTTTGCTCTTGATCCGCTTTTGGGAAATGTTTTCCCTTTTTTTTTTTTCCCAAGTCCAAAAAATTATTATTATTTTTTCTTCTTTTAGACCTTTACTGGCCAGCCACGCTGTGGAGTAGTAGGATGCATGTGATGGAGCATTGTCCTGCATGAAGATCATTGTTTCTTGAACGATACCGACTTCTTCCTGTACCACTGCTTGAAGAAGTTGTCTTCCAGAAACTGGCAGTAGGTCTGGGAGTTGAGCTTCACTCCATCCTCAACCCGAAAAGGTCCCACAAGTTCATCTTTGATGATACCAGCCCATACCAGTACCCCACCTCCACCTTGCTGGCGTCTGAGTCGAAGTGGAGCTCTCTGTCCTTTACTGATCCAGCCTCTGGCCCATCCATCTGGCCCATCAAGAGTCACTCTCATTTCATCAGTCCATAAAACCTTTCAAAAATCAGTCTTAAGATATTTCTTGGCCCAGTCTTGATGTTTTATCTTATGTTTCTTGTCCAAAGGCGGTCGTTTTTCAGCCTTTCTTACCTTGGCCATGTCCCTGAGTATAGCACATCTTGTGCTTTTTGATACTCCAGTAACATTGCAGCTCTGAAATATGGCAAAACTCGTGGCAAATGGTATCTTGGCAGCTTCACGCTTGATTTTCCTCAATTCATGGGCAGTTATTTTGCGCTTTTTTTGCCCAAAACGCTTCTTGCGACCCTGTTGTCTATTTGCCATGAAACGCTTGATTGTTCGGTGATCACGCTTCAAAAGTTTCAAAACTGATGCATCCCTCTTCAAGACATCTCACAATTTTGGACTTTTCAGAGCCCATCAAATCTCTCTTCTGACCCATTTTGCCTAAGGAAAGGCATTTGCCTAATAATTAAGCACACCTTATGTAGGGTGTTGATGTCATTACACCAACCCCTCCTCATTACAGAGATGCACATCACCTGATTTACTTAATTGGTAGTTGGCTTGGGTAGGACAACATGTATAAAAAGTATCATGTAATCAAAATACTCATTTGCCTAATAATTCTGCACACAGTGTATATCCAGTACGAATGAGAACTTGAAGTTTCAGTGAGGTTAATTAGACAGCGCTACACGGGAATTAAATACCGTACTTTCACATACCTGAAGGGTTAATGATATTCAAGGAAAATAGAAGCACTTCTGGTGGTTTTTGAAACAGGGATTTGGGGTAAAGTAATTTAAACTACTTCAAGTTTATTTGGCTTTGAGCAATGGTTAAGGACAAAGTTCTGAATCATGTTTAACATTTATTGATTTATTCCGAGTTGTTTTACTGATCTAGAAGAAGATGCATTTTATCAAGGCATGAGTCCTACTGTTGGATTTTATCTTCTCTCTCTATTGGTTTGCACCATGATTTTTTTTTACCCTTCATATGATTCTCCTTATGTACAGTAGACTACATTTCCTATGATGCCTCTGAAATTGCAGAAACAAAGCAAATGGAGTCTCACATTGTTCTTGCTTATATCTAACAACATCCAGTGATAGATTAGTGACATACACACGTGGACAAAATTGTTGGTACTCCTCGTTTAATGAAAGGAAAACCCATAATGGTCACAGAAATGACTTGAATCTGATAAAAGTAATAACCAAAAAAATATTTTTAAAAAATTAAACTCATGAAATAGGCCTGGACAGAAGTGATGGTACCCTTGGAAATAATGTGACAAAAGGGACATGTTAAATCAAGATGTGTCCACTAATTAGCATCACAGGTGTCTACAATCTTATAATCCGTCAGTGGGCCAATAGGGCTAAAGATACTCACTGTGCTATTTCGTGACTTGGTGTGTACCACACTCAACGTGGACCAAAGGAAGTGTGGGCCCACCAGGACCGGGGGTACTCGCTAACCGGGCCTGTAGTTGCTTGTCATGGTGGCGGTGTCCAGGCTCGTGGCCCTGGGCGTGCAGAAAAAGGGGTGTATTTACAGGAAAAGAAGTTTGTGATGCCACCTGTGTTATTCTGGTCAGGGTGACTAGTGCTGGTGTGGCACCTCTGGGGCCGGTGGAATGGCAGCCTGGATGGCATCTCTCCCCACAGGTAGAGTGTGACCCAGGTTTAGTAGTAAAAGCCTATAGAGACAGTGATGGTTGTCTGTGTAGCGGTGCAAGAGGGCACGGGGCATAACTGGAGGAGACCAGGGTTGTAGTTCTTTACCTTTACTTGGTGATTATTTAATTCCACCCAGCCGGGCGCTGTACTCCTCCATGGCGCAGCCTGGCCAGCTCTCAGATGATCCAGGGCCACCTCACCAAGAAACATTTCATGAGCCTTTCCTGGCCATCTACTCATGCTGGCTACTCTCCTCTCCTGCCATGGCGGTCCCAATTTAGTGGCCGCGGACCCTGTTGGGCGACTTCAAGATATCTCCTGGCCCTATATGGCCACAATTTTGCAGAATGTCCACGATTGTGGCTGCTGCCCATGCAAACCAGCAGCCTCCAGTTTTACTAGCAAAGGCTTGCAGTCCTTTCACTAGATGGGGGATAATCCCCTCTGCGACCTGTCCCTCTGCCCAACTTGGGTTGGGCCGGATTTGAGGCACATGGGTGGTTCCCCCATTCCCATGTTCTCTAGGACTCCTCTTTCCTGCAGGCCTCCTGCTTGCTCGTCCCTGCGTCTTCTCAGGACATTCTCCTTCCTCTTTTCTCCTTCCTACTTTCTTACCCCTCTCAACCTACTCCCTCCTCAAACCTGCAGATGAGGCCCTGCCTCAGTAGGGTCCCCCAGAACCCCAGACCAGGAGTTGAATGGTGTTGGGTGTAAGTGAATGTGTCTTGGCTCGGCAACCCCTCTCCCTGTGAGCAGTAACACCACACCTGTGGAGTAGGTGCAATGTTACTGTGGCGACCAGTCCGCAGGGGCGCCACATTCCCCTTTGGCGAAGCACAGTACATTTGCAGGCTGAAAACAGGTATAAAGTTTCTACAAGAACATACAACATTTTTCACATGCACATTACAATTATAACGATAATAACTTCTTCCCTTTATGGGGGCTCCGGCTTAAATGTTGCATATAAAACGGGTACAATATTAAAAAAGTATAAAAGTTGAAAAGTTGAAAAAGTGCAAAAACTATTAGACTGTTCCAGCAAAATTTAATTGAGTCCCTAGCCAAGGTGTCTCTCTCTCTCTCTCTCGTAGAGTTTAGTGCAAGCAGGGGGAACCGATTCAACCCCCGAACGTTGTCCCTGGGTGTGACTACAGGGAATGCAGATCTTTCGTTGGACCAAGTGCTTCGGCCACGCCAGACGGCTGTTTAATGGTCAAAGTGCAGAGTGCATATTTTTAGGATGCACCCCAAAGTGCTGCTTTAAAAACCAATAAAAAGCACATATGACAAGTGATAACTTCGTACATAAAGTTCAGATCACATCACCGTCCTATGATCAAATTGTCCATTTGCAAACATTTCAACATTATATTAACTATAACTGCCTAGCCGGCTAACTTAAAACATTATCAAACAAGTGCAAGTGGTACCTAGCCAGGTATAATTATTCAAATCTTACATTTCTATCTAACTATTTACACGTTGTAACAAAGAGTTATCATCTTATTCCTTTGGCTGTTTCCAGGTGTCACGTTGGCGTTGGACTCGGTGGCTTGTGTTCCTGCCCGGCCGCTGGGAGGCGCCAGGTTCCTTCGGCTGGTGGTGTCGGTGATGGGAGGGCCATGTCCTCATATGGACTTGCTCCTTTGACACCTGCCTCTGTCGCTGGGCATCGCATGTTTCTCCTATGGGTGATGTTGATTACAGAAGAGAGGTTCCTGCAGAGACATCTGGTAGGCGCAGACTTCGTTCTTCTATCAGAAGTGGGGTGGTGTGTACCAGTCATGCATCACCATCTGGCCTGGTTCTAGGGGTGTCCAGATGAGGTCATCAGGCTGTGAGTTCCAGCCTATGAGAGGGAACGGCACCCTTCAAATACCTTGGAGCCTGTCCTGCAGGCCGCCAGATATAGTCTTGGTTACCCCAGTGATCTAGTGTGTATTTTGCTATTTTGACTCTGACCCTTGCCTGGATTTTCGACCTTTCTACAGCTACTGATTTTGAACCTTGCTGCCCTCCTGGTTTTGACTCTGACTCCTGACTACTCCCTGATTTAATATTCCCTTCCTGGCGACCTTCCACCGGTCCGCTGTTCATCATAGGCAGCAACCTCTTGGGCTCCGCTGTAATTCCAGATCCCTGTATAGGGGTAAAGGGTCTCGTGGGTATCTGGGGTGCTGCCTTACCAGCAGCTCAGCCTCGTAGCGGATGGTTGTCACACCAGGGCAGCATACTAGCAAATTGACAATCCTTCCACCTTCATCTCCGCTCCAGAGAATACCCCTGCCGAAGGTTGGTCGTCGAGGTGACTGCCGATTAGCTCCCATTGCAGCTTGGGTCATTTGTCCTCCTAACGGCTCGGCTGGGGGTAAAATTCCATTTCTGAATCATGCTTTGGGGCCTTGGTATGTTTTCATTTTGTGGTTGGAGGTGACGTCTAAGGCGGTGTCACTGCAGCCGGGACTACAGCAGGTTCAGGTGCCATAGTGCTGGGGGTTCAGGATCCCATCATCATTTTCTTTACCCTGTTGCTCTCAGGGGACTCTGGCTACTTCCTTCAAGTGTGTGGCTCTGCAGGTGGGGACTGCAAGATCACTGCAGCTCCAAGCTTCCTCATGGTGCAGGCAAGCTGGCAATCACAGCCCTGTGGCTCCCTTTCCTCAAGATGGGGACACAGGAACAATGGCTCCAGAGCCAAAACTGAATTCTGCCCTGAAAGGGTTAATCTTTACTTCTCCTCTGGTCTCAGCTCACACCCGAAGATAAGATCTTCCCCTTCCTTGCAGTCTCTTTTTAACTTCTTCCCACACTGCTGTGTGCAGAGATCCTCCATGGCCTTAGCTGCACACCTGCTTCTCTCTCCCATCTGCGACTATGAGTGCTGCTAGCTTCTACACCTCCTCGCTCACAGGCTGCACCTTCTGCTCCATCAGCAAGCTCCATGCTGGCAGCTTCACTCCAGGTCTCTGGGCAGCCATTGCTCTGCCTCTCAATCTTAGTGGGCTGGCTGCAGGCAACTTGCTGCCTTGTGTTCAGGCTTCTCTCGCCCTCTTTCTCTTCCATCCTGATGTCCCGCTCTCTCACGCACATCTGGAAGTGTTGACTCAGAGTTGTCTGACATGCCTCCTCGGCTCACATTTAGTATAGGGGCAGGCATCAGTTTTCACACCGCCAGTCAGTTTGTCCCATGATGAGCAGCTGGGACCCTCCCACTGGCCAGCACATGGCACCACAGCTCGGCAGCCACGACTGCACAAGTCCTTTAAACACAGTCTTTTTATACACAGTTCACATACAGTTCTTAGGCACACGGGACCCGATGTTAAAGGGGATCCGAATCCTGTTCGTGACACCAAATGCGACGCCCACCAGGAGTGGGGGGTACTTGGTAACCGGGCCGCTAGTTGCTTGTGAGGTCATGGTGGCGGTGACCAGCTCCGTGGTCCTGGGCATGCAGAAAAGGGAGTGTATTTGTCAGCCCCACGCTTTGGGAGACTCGGGTATCAGGCTCCAAAGGGTTAACGCTCCTGTTGTCACGGGGAGTGGTGGCCGCGCCTGATCCCGTGTCCTGGGGGACTTCTTTGAAAAAGGAAAAATCATTTACAGGGGCTTTTATATATGTTGTTGTGACGCCACCTGTAGTTTCTGGTGATGGGTCACCAGCGCCGCCACAGTCCGCTGGAGGTAGATGGTAATGCGGCTAGTTTGCAAAGTCCTCTACAGGTAGGCCTGGACCTCCGGGACAGCGTTCCTGTGTAGGGAACAAGTTCATACAAAAGAAACACAAGCAGAGGCAAAGTCACTTTTCTCCCGGGTACTCTACTGTTGGTTGTAGCAGCAGCGGTTACAGTTAACAGTTCAGCACTTGAGATGTTACAAAGACAGGTAGCTTAACAGGTGGCTGCAAGTGGATCCCAGGTGGTATGGTGGAACCCTTGGTGTACCTTCGTTAACTAACCCGTGTCCGTTCTTCCCCGCTTTGGATCAATCTATACCGAGTAGCTCCATGTAAGTAGTGCCGGGAGTCCCCTCCCTCGTTGGTGAGGAAGCAGGCAGACGTCTCCGATGGCAGGGTGCTGCGGCTGATGAACAAGCCACAGCATCCGGTTGCCGACTGCAAGCTGGACTTGACCGGTTCCTAGGGCCCGGCGTACCCTGGTTAGACTAGAGTATTCCCTGGAGTATGGACGCTCCACGCTGAGGATCTCCCTTTCTCTCTAGGGCCCAGACTTCCCCGTCGGGCGTCCCCTTTCAGAACCTCCTCAAGATCTCTTCTTCTTACCTCCAGTCCGGCTTATAACCAACCGGTGTGACCTTCCGCCTCGTTCCACTTAGTTAGAGCCTCTCTAGAACCTCTCCTCTTCCTCCATTCTCGGTCAGAGACCAAAGGGCAAAGACTTCCTTGTTCCTCCTAGAGGTGAATTTATTCCCTCCCGGGTAACCTCCCACTGCTCAGCTAATGTGGGAGTGCTGGGAATGTATACCACCCACCATCCTAGGGTCCACCTGCAGCTGGAGCATCTGCACCTCTTTTACGGGTGCAGTACCCCTCTGTGACGCCTGCATTTGCGGGGCGCCACATATTTGTAATGATATGGTTAACTTCAGAGCTCCATACCCTACATGCACCACTAGTGTAGCGGGCCAATAAGGTCCTGGTGGGCGGAGTGTAGGAGTATAGTGTAGGAGAATGTAGGAGAGGAGAGGAGAAAGGAGAAGTGGTTGGGGAGGAACGTAGGAGAAGAGGGCTCTGCACAGTTCCATCAGCCCTGCAGACCACCTACCAGTTGGCCCATTACTCGGTGCCCCACAACCAGAACCTGGGTGACCATCTAAACGGGTCAAAATACACCCGCGCCCATCTACTGGTTCCGAAGCTGAACAGTCATTCATCGCTGCCCAGCAAACCAGCAGTGGAAGACCTGCTTCTTAGGAGCACCCCACTACCGCGCGATTAGAGTCGTCTTGCCAGCGGAGTACCCACCAAAAGGAATCTGGCTCCCCTCACACCGGTCTGTATACACCGGCAGGGAAATTGAAGTAGCCCCCTTGTACCCGAACTTGGCACACTAAGGCGACGTCGGCAACCAAGTTAGAACAAGTTAGGAATGGAGGAACACTGTGGAGCTCTGAAACCACACCAATCATTGCTGAGACCACCAGTCCGTTACCTGTTTCCTGTATACCCTGTATCATCTGCCGGCTACAGTAAAAGACCCGTTACAGAGAATACTGGTGTCCGTGTTTCTTCAGAACTGTTTTACTCCTCATGCTAAGAATCACTAAGCTGCCTCATACCAACAAATGCAGCCCCTAGCTCCGGGGACTCCTGCTCGTCCTGTGGGGAGCATCCCATCTCGCTGCCGAACATCCCCTGGAGGCCCAAGCAGCGCCGGTGAAATCACCGGAATTCCCGCAGGTGGCGTCACGACAAGAATATTAACCCTTTTATCTGTTCAGCCAACCCTATTGATCTGGACCACCGGGTCCCACAGCCGCAGGCGCGGTTCTGTGACAGGAGAAGAAAAGGCCTGCGACGTGAAGACCCGGCCGGGGTGATTCATATTTACAGGGGAAGAAGTTTGTGACGCCTCCCGTGGTTACCTGGATGGTATTGCTCCCCACAGATAGAGCGTGCCCCAAGGTTAGTAGTAAAAGTCTATAGAGACGGTGATGGTGTCTGTGTAGTGGTGCAAGAGGGCACGGGGAATAACTGGAGGAGACCAGGGTTGTAGTTCTTTACCTTTACTTGGCAATCACTCAAGTCCACCCAGCTGGGCGCTGTACTCCTCCACGGCGCAGCCTGGCCAGCTCTCAGATGATCCGGGGCCACCTCACTAATTTCCTGGCTGTCTCCCCATGCTGGCTACTCTACTCTCCTGCCTTGTGTCTTCATGTGACAGGGTGCCATTCTAGTGGCTGCGAGCTCTGTTGGGCGACTTCAAGATGTCCTCTGGCCCTATATGGCCACCGTCTTGCGATGTCCACGATTGTGGCTGCTGCCCATGTAAACCAGCAGCCTCCAGTTTTACTAACTAAGGCTTGCAGTTCTTTCAGTAGATCGTGGCCGGTCCCCTCTGCGACATGTCCCTCGGCCCAACTCGGGTTGGGCCGGATTTGAGGCACACGGGTGGTTCCCCCTCTCCACGTCCTTTAGGACTCCTCTTTCCTGCAGGTCTCCTGCTTGTTCATCCCTGCATCTTCTCAGGACGCTCTCCTTCCTCTTTTCTCATTCCTACTTTCTTACCCCTCTCAACCTACACCCTCCTCCAACCTGCAGATTGGGCCCTCCTTCAATAGGGTCCGCGCAGATCATTAGGCCTGGATTGGATGGTGTTGGGCGTTAGTGAAAGTATCTTGGCTCAGCAACCCCTCTCACCTGTGAGCAGTAACACCACACCAGTGGAGAAGGTGCAATGTGACTGTGGCGACCAGTCGGCAGGGGCGCCACAGAAGCGAAGCAAAAAGTTGCCTCTGGAGAGTAGAAAGAAAATTATAGACAACCATGTTAAAGGTAAAGGTCATAAGACCATCTCCAAGCAGCTTGATGATCCTGTGACTACAGTTGCACATATTATTCAGAAATGTAAGATCATGGGACTGTAGCCAGCCTCCCTGGACATGGCTGCAGGAGGAAAATTGCTGACAAATCAAAGAGATGGATAGAGATTAAAGGTGAACTTCAAGCTCAGAGAACATCAATGTGAGATCGCACCATCCGTCGTTGTTTGAGCCAAAGTCGACTTTATGGGAGACGACCAAGGAGGACACCATTGTTGAAAAAAAATCATAAAAAAACCGAACTGAAATTTGCAAAACTACATGTTGACAAGCCACAAAGCTTCTGTGAGAATGTCCTATGGACATATGAGACAAATGTGGAACTTTTTGGCAAGGTTCATCATCTGTCAGCAGGTTCACAGACAGAAAATGAAGCATATCAAGAAACCCTACTGTCCCTACTGTGAAACATTGAGTAGGCTCTGTTATGTTCTGGGGCTGCTTTGCTGCATCTTGCACAGGGTGTCTTGAATCTGTGCAGGGTACAATGAAACCTCAAGACTGTCAAGGGATTCTAAAGAGAAATGTGCGGCCCAGTGTCAGAAAGCTTGGTCTCAGTCACAGGTCATGGGTCTTGCAACAAGATAATGACCCACAAAACACAACTAAAAACACCCAAGAATGAATAAGAGGATAACATTGGACTATTCTAAAGTGGCCTTCTGTGAGTCCTGACCTAAATCCTTTTGAGCATCTTTGGAAAGAGCTGAAACATCCCTTCTGGAAAAGACAACCTTCAAACACGATACAACTGGAGCAGTTTACTCTTGAGGAGTTACCAAAATACCTGTCGATAGCTGCAGAAGTCTCATTGACAGTTACAAGAATCGTTTGATTGCAGTGATTGCCTCAAAAGGCTGTGCAACAAAATAAGTTAAGGGACCATCATTTCCATCCAAGCATATTTCATGAGTTTAATTTTTTGAAAAATTCTGTGGAATCAGTGTTGAAAAGCAATGTCTGACTTTCATTTGTTCATTTTCATAGATTTTTATTTATTATTACTTTTGTCAGATTTAAGTTATTTCTGTGACCATTGTGGTTTTTTTTTTCTTTAAACGAGGGGCACCAAACATTTTGACTACGTGTGTAAAACCACTGTCAACTAACCAGTGTCATAGCCCATCCAATTTGGTGCAGCTTATGGCCACTTTACACGCAGCTACAGGTAACAGGTTTTCCACAGGTAACTTACTGGTTGCAGTGAAATCATGGAGACATGGTTCTATCTTGTTGCTGTGTACAAATGGAACTATTTCTCCATGATTTCACTGCAGCCAGTAAGTTACCTGTGGAAAACCTGTTACCTGTAGCTGCATGTAAAGTGGCCATTAGTCTGTCTTCATGTCTCCACTCCCTCCTGCCTTTAAGAAGTTTCTGCATGGTATCTCTTATCTATGTGAGACAGTTTCTCAAAAAATACTGGAGATTTAGCACATAGCACATATAGGAATAGACAGAGTCTAGAGAGCATGTACTAGAGAGTATGTTGAACCTCTCAGCACAATTTTGTAATATATAGTAAAGACATGGCTGTAATGGGGCAGTAATACTGAATAAATTGATACCTTTGGTGAAGAAATCCTTTTTGATCTTCTACTTTAATCACCATTTGATCTTTTCAGCTAATTAGATTTGGGTGCACAAAGGCTGCTCTGTACACTGGGTCTTCTCCTTGTGTCTGTGATTCACCGACTCCTTCGCCTGCCCCCAGTCTCTGATCTTGTCCTGATGAAGGGATGAGGAAGATACCTCTAAACATGTTGAATAAAGCCACTTGCATTCACTGATTTCCTTTGTATATGGTTGATTGTATAGCAGCACAGTCGGATTCCGGATACTTCCTCATGAGATTTCAAGTATAGGAGGTAGGTCATTAATAGACTGGAGGCAGGAAATCAGGCCAGCAAATCACAGACAGGGAACAGAAGACCCAGAGTACAGTCCAGCCCCTGGGCAACAAAATCTAATTAGCTGGAAACTTCACATGGTGATTAAAGAAAAAAAAAGGATTTCTTCACAAAAGGTATCAATTTTGTCTGCAATTAGGCTGGGTTTACATTTGCGCACAATGTCTGAGCGCAGCAAGATGCAGGCACTATGTGCTCCTATGTTTAACATAGGCACGCATAGTGTCTGTGTGTACCTGCGCTCAGCTGCGTTTGCATTCGGCTGCGCATAATTTATGCACATGCCGAACGCAACATGTTGCATTTTTTGTGCGTGGCTGTGTGCTTGATTTATGCGCATGCAGGAAACAAATGAATTGAAGTGAATCTGTGTGCATTGCCATCTGCTGGCAAGTGCACAGACGCAGCGGAAGATGACCTCCTCTGAGGTCATCTACAGGTGAATCTTTTCCTATCATTCTCTTCTTTCCAGTTCTTTCTTCTTCTTCTTTCTTCTTCTTTCCTCTTCATTCTTCTTCTTTTTTTTTCTTTCCTCTTCTTTCTTCTTCTTTTTTCTTCTTCTTTCTTCTACTCACCCACAAAGCTCTTCACAGTGCATCACCCCCCTACATCTCCTCCCTCACCTCTGTCTATCACCCCACCCGTTCTCTATGTTCTTCAAATGACCTTTGACTAACATCTGCACTAATCCGATCCTCCAAGACTTCTCCAGAGCTGCACCAATCCTCTGGAATGCTTTACCCCAAGAAATTAGGACTATCCACAACTTGCATGGCTTCAGACGATCGGCCTATCATACTCCCTAATAGAAGTCCTTTGTACTGTAGATAGTGAATGGGCTATCTGTCTTGACATTACTCTTCTACAAACTCCCCCAAACCAAAAAGGTCTACACAGACTGTCTAATGACCATCCATGTTTCTATCCCCCATTTCCTCAAGATGCCTGGACCATGAGTGCAATAAGCCCCTGTATCTTTTGTACAACAGTTGTACAACACCCCAGGGGGGGTCGATTTGCCCCACCCCCACCCCCCCGGCTACAGGCGCGGTGATTGGCACTCAAAAGTGAAAGTGAAAATCACCGCGCCTGTAATGCTTCCCTGCCTGCCGCTGCTATCCCTACCCTCCAATCTTCTCCGCTGTCATCCTCTAACTGCCCCCCTGCCCCCCACCTCTTTCCTGCCCCCTCTTCATCTTTCTTACCCCCCGCTTCCTTTTCCTGCCACCTGCTTCCTGTCCCTGCCGCCCGCTTCCTCTTCCTGCCGCCCGCCTCCTCCTGCCTGCCCCGCTTCCTCCTGCCTGCCCCCGCTTCCTCCTAAGTGCCCCCCTACTTCTCCTGTCACCCCCCCCCCTCTTCCCCCTTCCTGCCCCCCGATCACCGGAGTGGCGATCGCCTCTCCCACTCACCCCCGGCGGCCGCTCTGTCTCCACTGCGTCCCGCTCCTCCTCCTCCTCTTCACCGCCTCCGGATCTGACAGCTCTGTGCTGGAGCTGCCAGATCACTTTCTACAGCTAGATCCTGAGGATCCAGCTGTAGAAAGTGATCTGACAGCTCCAGCACAGTGATCCACAGTGACCATTATGTGATCACTGTGGATCACTGTGCTGGATCTGTCAGATCACTTTCTACAGCTGGATCCTGAGGATCTAGCTACAGGAAGTGATCTGACAGCTCCAGCACAGTGATCCACAGTGACCATTATGTGATCACTGTGGATCACTGTGCTAGATCTGTCAGATCACTTTCTACAGCTGGATCCTGAGGATCTAGCTGCAGGAAATGATCTGACAGCTCCAGCACAGTGATCCACAGTGATCACAATGTGATCACTGTGCTGGAGCTGTCAGATCATTTTCTGCAGCTGGATCCTGGGGATCGAGCTGCAGAAAGCAATCTGACAGCCCGGGCGCACTGATGCACATAGTGGGTCTCTGCGCCCGGGCTCTTTGATCGCTGCTCTACAGCCCGATCTCCCTGCATGGGCATCGAGCTGCAGAAAGCGATCTGACAGCCCGGACGCAGTGATGCACATAGTGGGTCAATGCGCCTGTGCTGCCAGATCGCTTTCCGCAGCTCGATCCCCATGCATGGGGATCGAGCTGCGGAAAGCGATCTGGCAGCCCAGGCGCAGTGATGCACATAGTGGGTCACTGCGCCCGGGGTGTCAGATCACTTTCTGCAGCTCGATCACCATGCTGCGGATTGGGCTCCAGAGTAGCGATCTGAAAGCAAAGGCGATCGAGCGGCGTGGGACCTTCGTTGTGGACTACGTCGGATCTTTTTATAATAAAGATGGAGTCTGTGTTTTTTTTTCAAATAAAAAGATTTTTCTCTGTGTGTATTTATTGACTATTTACCGTACTAGAGATTCCTAATGGCGGGTCTAACATTGGCCCTATATTATGAATCTCGGGCTTAGTGCCAGCTGCCAATAAAAAGCTGGCATTAACCCCTTTATTACCCAGTTAGCCACCGGTACCAGGGCAACTGGAAAAGCGTGGGTACAGCGCCAGAAAATGGTGCTTCAATGAATGCGCCATTTTCTGGGGCGGCTGCGGGCTGCAATTCGCAGCATGGGGGGCCCAGAACGCTTGGGCCTCTCTATGCTGAGGATTCCAGCCCCAGCTGCCTAGTTGTACCTGGCTGTATTTTTGGTTCCAGCCAGGTATGACGAGGCAGCTGGTGGCTGGTGGCAGTCCGTAGCTGCCAAGTTGTACCTGGCTGGACCAAAAATATGGCGGAGCCCTATGTCATTTTTTTTCTAGAAATAATTCTAGAAATAAAAAAAAAATAGGCTTCGCTGTATTTTTGGTTCCAGCCAGGTACAATGAGGCAGCTGGGGGCTGGTGGCAGTCCGTAGCTGCCAAGTTGTACCTGGCTGGACCAAAAATATGGCAGAGCCCTATGACATTTTTTTTTTTAAATTCTACAAATAAAATGACATGGAGCTTTGCCGTATTTTTGGTTGCCAGCCAGGTACAACTTGGCAGCTAGGGGGCTGGAATCCTCAGCATGGAGAGACCCAAATGTATTGGGTCCCCTATGCTGCGAATTTTAACTACTAGACTAGTATGTTTTTTCACAAAAAGTTTCTTTATTCATTTATACGTCTCAATTTGTGAAGCACATGGGGGTTCAAAGTGCTCACTGTGCATCTAGATATGTTCCCTGGGGGGTCTAGTTTCCAAAATGGGGTCACTTGTGGGGGAGCTCAAATGTTTAGGCACACAGGGGCTCTCCATACGCGACCTGGTGTCCGCTAACCATTCCAATTGTTGGCAAACACCAGGTTGCGTATGGAGAGCCCCTGTGTGCCTAAACATTGGAGCTCCCCCACAAGTGACCCCATTTTTGAAACTAGACCCCTCAAGGAACCTATCTAGATGCATAGTGAGCACTATGAACCCCCAGGTGTTTCAAAAATTGATACGTAATAAGGAAAAAAATACTTTTTTTTCACACAAATTTTCTTTTTTAATTTTAACAGATCAATTTGTGAAGCACCTGGGGGTTCAAAGTGCTAACAATGCATCTATATATGTTCCCTGGGGGGTCTAGTTTACAAAATGGGGTCAATTGTGGGGGAACCCCAATGTTTAGGCACACAGGAGCTCTCCAAATGCGACATGGTGTCCGCTAACAGTTTGAGCCCCTGTGTGCCTAAACTTTGGAGCTGCACCACAAGTGACCCCATTTTGGAAACTAGACCCCCCAGGGAACATATCTAGATGGGTGGTGACCATATTGAACCCCAGGTTCTTCACAAATTAATTCATGAAAATGAAAAAAAAAAACTTTTTGTGGAAAAAAAGTACTTTTTAATTTTTACTGATCAATTTGTGAAGCACCTGCGGGTTCAAAGTGCTCACAATGCATCTAGATATGTTCCCAGGGGGGTCTAGTTTACAAAATGGGGTCACTTGTGGTGGAGCCCCAATGTTTAGGCACACAGGGGCTCTCCAAATGCGATATGGTGTCCGCTAACAATTTGAGGTGATTTTCCATTCAAATTGTTAGCGGACACCATGTCGCGTTTGGAGAGCCCCTGTGTGCCTAAACTTTGGATCTCCCCACAAGTGACCCCATTTTGGAAACTAGACCCCCCAGGGAACTTATCTAGATGAGTGGTGAGCATATTGAACCCCCACATGCTTTACAAATTGATCTGTGAATATGGAAAAAGGACTTTTTTTTCACAAAAATGTTCTTTTAGCCTCAATTCTTTCATTTTCACATGGGTAACAGGATAAAATTCATCCTAAAATTTGTTGGGCAATTTCTCCTGAGTACACCGATACCTCATATGTGGTCATAAACCACTGTTTTGGCGCGCGGCAGGGCTCAGAAGTGAAGGAGCGCCATTTCACTTTTTGAATGGAAAATTATCTCCAAAAGTCAAATTGCGCTCTTTCACTTCAGAGCCCTGCCGTGCGCCCAAACCGTGGTTTATGATCACATATGTGGTATCGATATACTCAGGAGAAATTGCCCAACAAATTTTAGGATCCATTTTATCTTGTTGCCCATGTGAAAATGAAAAGATTGAGGATAAAAGAACATTTTTGTTAGAAAAATTAAAATATCCATTTTTTTGTTTCCAATTTGCTTAGTTCCTGTGAAGCACCTGAAGGATTAATTATCTTCTTGAATGTAGTTTTGAGTAGCTTGAGGGGTGCAGTTTTTGGAATGGTGTCACTTTTGGGTGTTTTCTGTCATGTAAACCCTCAAAGGGACTTCAAATGGGATGTGGTCACTAAAAAAAATGGTTTTGTAAATTTTGGTGGAAAAATGAAAAATTGCTCATGAACTTTGAACCCTTATAACTTCCTAACAAAATTTTTTTTTCCAAAATTGTGCTGATGTAAAGTAGACATGTGGGAAATATTATTTCATAACTATTTTGTGTCGCATAACTCTCTGGTTTACCAGAAGAAAAATTCAAAATTTGAAAATTGCAAAATTTTCAAAATTTTTGCCATATTTTTGATTTTTTCACAAATAAACGCAAAAATTATCGACCTAAATTTAATACTAACATGAAGCCCAATATGTCACGAAAAAAAAATCTCAGAATTGCTAGGATCCGTTGAAGCATTCCCGAGTTATAACCTCATAAAGGGACACTGGTCAGAATTGCAAAAAATGGCAAGGTCATGAAGGGGTTAAAAACATTAAATCACAAAATACAATTATTAAATCAATGTATATATTACAAAATATAAAATATATATATATATATATTATAGAAATTATTATTGTTCTTTCACATTAAAACCTTAAAAATTATTAAATAATTAATTATTATTATTATACAAGGACATCCACATTAAGTCTAAAATTTCTCATCTGTATGTTAATAAAAAACTTTTTATCAAAAAATGAAAACAAAAACACACAAATATTGCCCACTTGTAGTTTCTTTTCTACATTTTTTTCTAAGTCAGGATTTATGTCTAATAAACCAACCTGCCTAAAATTACCGGGAAACCAATTAATTCCTGGATGCTTTTTCTATTGTCAGATTGAGACCCTCTGGATATAGGGTCCCCAATCTGAAGATCCAGTAACTTTCCTTCTTGATGAGTCTACTCAATCTGTCCTGTCCACCTTCACGTACTTGATCAATTATAGTAAGGCTCATCTTACTGGGGTCTCTTTGGTGATATTTGTCATAGTGTCGGGAGACACTATGCTGCTGGAACCCAGATCTTATATTTTGTCTATGTTTATTTAGACGATTATGGGTCGCCTGTATCATCCTCCCCACATACTGTAACCCGCAGGGGCATTCTAATAAATAGACTATATAAGAAGATTGACAGGTCAATCTATGTCTTATATCGAAAATCTCCTTAGTTGTATTAGACCTAAATTGTTTGGTTCCATCCTGTATTACATTACAACACATAAACTTCCCAACCTTACATGAATAGCATCCCCATTTCTCAACAGGTGGTAAAACCAAAACTTCTGGATTATCCAATCTCTTCTTGATGTTACTAGGAGCTATTACATTTTTTTGATTTTTATTTCTTCTAAATACAATGGTAGGTTTATCAGGTATCTTTACCCTAAGAGAGGATCTCCTTTTAAAACAAACCAGTATTTACCCAAAATAGACCTTATCAATGCACGGGATTGGCAGTAAGTAGTTACAAAACTCCATTTACTTCTATCATCATTCTGGATAGGTGCTGCTCTCTTGTCTGCCATCTTACTTAGACAGCTATCTTGTGTCATCAACCTGGTTTTGGCAAAGGCATCTTTGAGAATTTTTTTAGGATAACCCTTTTCTTTAAACCTATGTTTCAGAATGGACGACTCTGACAAAAAAAATCTATATCCCTAGAGCAATTTTTGCGGATCCGCCAATACTGTCCATAAGGTATGTTTTTCAACCAACCAGGTAGATGACCACTACTAAACTGTAGATAGCTATTGACATCCACTGTCTTGAAGTGAGTAGCAGTAAAGAGCCTCCCCTCATCATTAAATTTGACCAAAAGATCTAAATATTGAATTTCTGACAGAAAAGGTTGCCGTGAAGTAAATACCCCACTGATTGTCATTAAGTCTCTTAGTGAAAGCCTGAGCCTCACAAACTGTTCCCTTCCAGATGATAAATAAATCATCTATATAACGTCTATAGAATATTACCCCTTTGGCCTCAGATTGTGCGGACAAAGAACCTGAGGGGGGCTGTGCAATGAGGACGGACTCAAGAGCACCCATGAATATATTAGCGTAACTGGGTGCGAATCTCGTCCCCATTGCACAGCCTTTCTTCTGTTTATATATTCCCTCATTAAAGGTAAATACATTATTTTCCAATATAAATTCAATCGAATTCAATATAAAATCTTTTTGAGGTACCAATAAACTATCATCATTATTGAGTGTCCGCTGTATTGCATTTAATCCATATTCATGTTTGATGTTATTATATAATGCTGTTACATCCAATGGGACCAAAACACATCCTGTCATTTTAGGTAGGGACCTCAGCTCACTTATTAGTTGTGATGAATCCTTGAGATAGGAATCCAATTCAGTGACATATCTTTGTAAGAACAAATCGACATAGTGTGAAAGATTGCAAGTTATTGAATTAGATCCCGATACTATTGAGAGACAAGGGGGATTCTTGGGGTCCTTATGCACTTTGGGGAGAAAATACATTATAGGTAACCTATATTGGGCTATGTCTAGAAATCTTTTCTCTTTCTTGTTTAGGATCCCTTTATCATATGCCTCTTTAATCATATATTTGTATTTTATGAACGTTTCTATGCTCGGGTCCCGTCCTAATTTCTCATAGAAATCTGTATCTTCAAGCAATTTATACCCTTCCTCTATGTACCGTGATCTATCCATAAGAACTATCCCCCCCCCTTTATCCGCGTTCTTTATCACTAGGTCATTATTTTCTCTCAAAGTTTCGATGGCTAATCTTTCCCCCTTTCTCAAGTTATCAATAATCTTAGGTTGTACAATTGATCTAAGTTCCTTCAGAACCAACTGCTGAAAAGTTTCTATGTGGCTGCCTTTATGATGAACTGGATAGAATTTATCATTGTTATTCTTAATATTAACGTGTGTGAAACATTCAGCTACATCCATGTTAGTAGTATCCTTTTGATCCCCTTTACTACTAACATTCCTTTCCTTTATCAAGAAATGTCTCTGGATCGTTAATTTTTGGAAAAATCATTTAAATCTAAATAAAGTGAGAAAGTGTCGAGTTTAGATGCGGGACAGAAAGATAAACCTCTCCCAAGGAGTGATTTCTCATCAACCGTGAGAGCATGTTTGGAAAGATTAAAGATTCCCATTTCTTTATCTGAGACCTTATGTGTGCTATTATCTGATATCATACAGGAACTACTTTCAATTTCTTCTGTGTAAGTTCCTGCTCTGGGGTTTTTTCCTCCTCTCCTTGTTGATCCACTACCTCTTTCCCCTCTTCTGATCTTTTTCTTTTTGGGTGCCGACCTGGGATTAATTGAAAAAACTGGGTAATCTTAGTATCCCTCATTCCCGTGTTTTTCTCTTTAACTGTTGTTAAAATTTCGTTGTTTATTTGGTTCAAATCGACCCCATTGACAAGGGTACTAACCGTAGCTGTCTCATCTAAAAAAGGAAAAAGTTCAAGGGTACTATTTATATTTATCTCTTCTCTTGTGTCAAATATGGGGGTTGGATTTATAATATCAGAAACATCATTAATAGATTCCAAAGGTGGTCCCTCCATTGATACTCCTTCATTTGATTTAAAAAAATCTATTTGTGAATCAATGTGTGTCACACCATTGTGATTATCCTGATTGGAATCAGTCTGTGTACTAGTGTCGTTGTGAATAGTGATTGTTGTTAAATCTATCCCTTCTAATGTGTTTTTCAAACTGGAAACTATGTCTAAACAAGTCTGGGTGTTCATTAATTTTTGTGTGATATCCAATTTACCTGTATCTATATTAGTTTCAACCTCTTTCCCAATTGTAACCCCATCATTAGTCTTTGTATGTGAAAGTCCTTCTTGTGAATCATGTGTATCCATTTTTGAAAACTGTTCCGCTGATTGGGTGGCAGGGCGGTTCACAATCACATTTTCATGTGAATGCATGCAGACAATCTCCACTGCGTTCACATGAAAGTATTTGCATTCGGCACTGCATATGCGTATGCGCTGCATACGCTGCAGTGTCGAACGCAAATGTGAAGCCTGCCTTACAGCCATGTCTTTACTCTTCATTACAAAATGGTGCTGACATGTTCGCTTTAAGGTCAAATGACATAGGTACCCATAATGAGTTGCAGGACTTTACTGGTGGGACCTTTTTCTGCACAGACTGGATGACACATGACACAGCAGGCTATAATAAAGGGATAAAAATGTATGGACGCAACCAAACTGTAATAAAAGAAGTTATACAGCTACAGTACAGGGGCATCTCAATAAGTTAGAATATCATCAAAAAATTAATTTATTTCAGTAATTCAATACATAAAGTGAAACGCATATATGATATTACATAGAGTCATTACAAACAGTTGACGATTAAGGCTTACAGCCAATGAAAACCCAAAGGCCATTATCTCAGAAAATTAAAGTAGGGAGAATGAAGGGTCTGATAAAATATTACCTAAATAGGTATCAGAGGCTTCACCTTGTGTGGTTGTGAGAGTAACAACCACTGCAGTCCCCAGCGTGGTGCATATAGAGTAGGGAGGATGAAGGGTTAAAAACTGCAATGCCGTATTCCACAAGAGATCAAAAGGTTAATATTATATTGATAAAAAGGGGGGAGGGGTGGGAGCGCATGTGAAGAAAGTTTTTGAAGTGGATTTAGGCCCAGGGCTGTGTAGCCACTCACCAGAGGTGGTTGTGCAACCCTGCACAACTGCGGTCTTACGCCTGTGAATCCACCTCCGCCTGGAGGTATAGTGGAGGCACCGAAAGTTGCTCCGGGAGCTCCAGCTCCTGTCACGATCAATGACCGGAATGATGTCACCACAGGTCCTACAACGGTGACCGTGTTGTATTGCTAGGTCATGGAACTCAGGATCTAGGATTGATAGTATCTCTTGTCCAGAGCTGCTCTTGCCAGGTGTGCACAAATGCAAGAAGCTGAGAGTAAAAAAATCCCTGGTCTGTGGAGCGCTAGGGCTAGAGATAAATGGCACTAGGGTTATTTTAGAATAGGTTTCTTTATTAACCTCTTACAGGCCACTACGCGTTTCTGCAGCAGAGCGCTGCCTTCATCAGGTGATGCAAGAGGGTATTGCCAGAAAGTGACTTAATATATAAAAAAACACATCAACATATCATTGGTTGAACAATAAAACAATTAAAACAATTAATGATTACAACATTAACCCTACAGATACCAAGTTAAAACAAAGAACCCATATAAAAAATCTAAAATGACATACACTATCAATTATGCATAACATGCATAATATTATACAGAATAATAATATTAAATATTAAAAGAGCATTATAAAATAACTTTACTACACATAATTGCACTGTATGCAATACAATGAGCGGCATCGGAAGTGAGAGGAGCAGACACCGGCAGAGCGGGGAGGGTATACAATTCTTTATTCTCTATATTTTCAGGCTTTTAGTATTTTTCCCATGAACAGTGCACACAGATGTCACAGTGTAAACATCTACGTGCAGGGCATTTTAAATAATATAATAAAGTGAGTACTAATGAGCGGCACAATAAGAGAGAGGAGCAGACAACGCCAAAACAATCCTATATAATCTATATTTTCAAGATTTTAGGTTTTTCCCCAAGGTCAGTGCACACGGAGGTCACAGTGTGAATATCTGCGTGCAGGGCATTTTTTTTTTTTTTTTTTTTTTTTTTCCTCCTTTCCTCCCGTGGTTCCTCGAAAAAAAATGGGTGCCTTCGAATCCGCCTCCATCGCGCAGTCCACCTCGGCTGGAGGCCACATTGTTCTATATCGTCGTTATATAGATGATCTCTTCTTTGTCTGGGGGGGCACGGAGGAAGAGGCCCTGAGGTTTGTTGATGAGCTGAATAATAATACTTGGGGGTTGTCTTTTACGGCATCCCTTTCTAACAGGGCCCTCCAGTTTTTGGACCTGCTGGTGCGTTTCGATGACCTGGGGGGGTTGTCCACGTCGACCTTCTTTAAGTCTGTTGATGTCAACAGTTATTTGAGGTTCGACAGTGGGCACCTCCCCAGTTGGATTCGGAATGTGCCATATGGCCAATACTGGAGGATCCGAAAAAATTGTACAGACGATTCCGATTATAGAAAGGAGGCATTGGTTTTGCGTGACAGGTTTCTGGAAAAACGTTACCCTAAAAAAATCTTGAAGGACGCTTTTAAAAAAACAAACGATTTGTCTCAGGAATCATGTGTGGAACAAGTGTTTAAAAAAAGAAGGGAGAAAACAATAACATCGAAATTCAATAGATGGAGTCTGGTAACCACATTCTGCCAGCCCCATAATATTATACAGGGCCTATTTAATAAACATTGGTTTATTCTTAAGGGGGATCCTATTCTTTCGGATCACATCCCTGATAAACCTATGATTATTTATAGGAAGAACAAATGTCTGCGTAATTTAGTGGCACCTAGTAAGGTATCTGATAAAGATTCATCAGTACAAACAACTGTTAATTCAGATTGGGGTTGTTACAGATGTCTAACTCCTAAATGCCTGTGTTGCCGTAGTATTCTAGATGGGGAAATCAATTTCACCTCAAGGACTACGGGGATTGAGTACCCCATCAAACATAGATTGTCGTGTCAGTCTATGTTTGTTGTTTACATGCTGGAATGCATGTGTGGTCTGCAGTATGTTGGACGTGCAGTGCAGACCATGCATGCCCGCTTGAACAAACACAGGCATAACATAAAAATAGGATACCAACTACACAGTGTATCCAGACACTTTAATGCGGTCCATCAGAGGGACCCTGGTCAAATGCGGCTGACCATCATCGACCACATTGATAGTAAAGATCCTGATCGTCTAACAAGTCTCATAAGAAAAGAGAGTTATTGGATTTTCAAACTGGGAACCCTGGCCCCAGAAGGTTTGAATCTCAGTATAGAGAATGTGGCGAAACGTTAAACGTTTGGGATATACAGACGAATCTTTTGCAATTTATGAAATCCTTTGGGCCCTAGTCACATGTCCGTGTTTCCACGCAGATCGCGTCTGTGTGTGCCCCACGCGGTGATATGTTTTTCTTTTTTTTCGAGGAACCACGGGAGGAAAGGAGGAAAAAAAAAAAAAAAAAAATGCCCTGCACGCAGATATTCACACTGTGACCTCCGTGTGCACTGACCTTGGGGAAAAACCTAAAATCTTGAAAATATAGATTATATAGGATTGTTTTGGCGGTGTCTGCTCCTCTCTCTTATTGTGCCGCTCATTAGTACTCACTTTATTATATTATTTAAAATGCCCTGCACGTAGATGTTTACACTGTGACATCTGTGTGCACTGTTCATGGGAAAAAACTAAAAGCCTGAAAATATAGAGAATAAAGAATTGTATACCCTCCCCGCTCTGCCGGTGTCTGCTCCTCTCACTTCCGATGCCGCTCATTGTATTGCATACAGTGCAATTATGTGTAGTAAAGTTATTTTATAATGCTCTTTTAATATTTAATATTATTATTCTGTATAATATTATGCATGTTATGCATAATTGATAGTGTATGTAATTTTAGATTTTTTATATGGGTTCTTTGTTTTAACTTGGTATCTGTAGGGTTAATGTTGTAATCATTAATTGTTTTAATTGTTTTATTGTTCATCCAATGATATGTTGATGTGTTTTTTTATATATTAAGTCACTTTCTGGCAATACCCTCTTGCATCACCTGATGAAGGCAGCGCTCTGCTGCAGAAACGCGTAGTGGCCTGTAAGAGGTTAATAAAGAAACCTATTCTAAAATAACCCTAGTGCCATTTATCTCTAGCCCTAGCGCTCCACAGACCAGGGATTTTTTTACTCTCAATATTATATTGATGTATTAGTCAACGTGTTTCAGGGCTTCCTAGCCCCTTCCTCAGCACAAATCAATATCATTTTGCCATGTTTCAGGGCATTTCAGTGAGCCCTGAAACGTGTTGACTAATAAATCAATATTATATTCACTCTTTGATGTCTCGTGGAATACGGCAATGCGGTTTTTAACCCTTCATCCTCCCTACTCTGTATGTACCATGCTGGGGACTGCAGCAGCCGTGCTATGCTTTCATAGTGGTTGTCACTCTCACAGCCACACAAGGTGAAGCCTCTGATACCTATTTAGGTCATATTTTATCTCTCAGACCCTTGATCCTCCCTACTTTAATTTTCTGAGACAATGACCTTTGGGTTTTCATTGGCTGTAAGCCATAATCATAATCATAAATAAACACTTGCAATAGATCACTCTGTCTGTAATTACTCTATATAATATATGTGTTTCATCTTATGTATTGAATTGCTGAAATTAATTAACTTTTTGATGATATTCTAATTCATTGAGATGCACCTGTATATTTTAACTGTCAAAGTGCAATTAGATTATTTTACTAATTTATTTTAATCTATAATCTCATAATTTTTTTTTTTTTAAATTGCAATATTTTATATCTGCTCACTGTCACACTTGCTTAGTACTTCAGGTTCACTGCCAAGATTCTCTTGTACATGGTTGGCAAAGTGATACTTTGTATTGTGAATGTCAGCAACGATGGATCGGTGCATGAGGATCATTTTTGCAAGCACTGAATACATTCAATTTGTTTTCTGAATGGGAATCAAAGGAACAACAGGCCGTCATAACAAATGTGTAAATACAAAATCTGTACCCAAGGGTTGCTTAATAGAAGATAGTAATGAACACAATACGGTATATATTTATTATCCCAAAATGTATTTGACCTTCACTTTTATTGATCTCTCTCGGTCTTTCTCTTGCATGTGAGAAAATGTGTAGTTTTTCGCATTGTGTTTCCCATGGCAGGAAGCAGTGCCATTACTTACCACTCAGGCATCGCTTTGTGGAGGGGAAGTTCCAACACGGGAAGGGAAACAGATCATCTACAGGGACAGGAAGCAGCCGCAAGGACCTCTCGATGGTACCATCAGATTACGCAGGACGATGGACATCTGCCATTGTTTCAAATGTTCAAAGTTTAAAATAATACATAATATTTAGGAGATCATGAGCATTGTGTACATTTATTATACGTTTGGTTTCTTCACCTTTAATTTTAAAATAATAAAAAAAAATAAAACTTTGCTTTAAGCTTCAACAGATAGAAACTAAAATTAATGGCGCAAAGGAGGTGGAAAGAGTTGATTTTGAGTCCTTGCCAAATACAAATATTAGATATCTTATTTCCTTAAGGCAACACTTTTACTGTACTTTGCTCCAATCTCAAATAACACAACACTGCCACTTCCTTCTAACAAAGTAACATTTACGTCAGTCTCCTAGAATTTCTAAAGAAACCAAGTTCATGATTAAATTGTTCTTAAATCTGTATTTTTCTATAATTTCCCTGAATTGTATACTGTAAGATATCTGCACTCTGTTTATGCATTAACATTACTTAGTGCTGTCTATCTTTCTTTGAGAGTTTTTCAGCACTTTCTAGATTTACTATTAATAATAAAAGTGTTGTCTTTGAATTCTTGTTTGAGTTTTTATCTACCGGTAGCTCCTTTCCGTGTACAGACCAGTATAACTGGTTATACTCCTTTTTTAATAACAATCAAAGCAGCACAAAAAAATGTACATAAAGGTTTCAAATATAGGATTGAGTGCAACATTAAAGAGGTTAGTTGGAATCAGCCAAAATTAGTTGACGTGCTATTTTTGCAGTGTTTTTGGGTACCGTCACACGGTGCGATGGCACCGGAGATGTTGGCGGCGACTGGCGGGAGTGTGCACGCTTTTGGCGCCCCTCCAGCATCGCCGCCCCCCGTTTACACAGGGAGACACCTCCAGCGATGCACCGGCGATCTGACAGGCGGCATCGCCGCCGGGGTGTCTCAAAACCCCAGCGGCGATGCAGTACAATGCCTGTCAGGTCGCCGTCAGCCATTTACATGGAGCGATGTGTACACATCGCCCCAGATTGACTGCCTGGTTTTAGAGCACTGCTCTGAAACCAGGTGACCACTAAAAGGTGTCGCCATCGCCTATTTACATTAGGCGATGCAGGGGCGATATTGGTGCTGAAATCGGCAGTGCCGTCGCCACATGTGACAGTACCCTTAAGGTACCTTTACACGCCACCACAGGAAGGCAGCAACTGCCGGGTACTGGGGACAATTGTGCCTGTTGCCATGAAATCTCTACGAAATGGCGGCGTGTAAATCGGGAAATTCCTTCCTGTGTCCCGCAGTTCCTTCGGATACTTGTTGCTGAGCCGTGCTCAAAAACAGGAAGGCACAATTCCTATGGTGGTGGCGTGTAATCGGGGCACAGGCAAGGTATTTGCGTGGCCTACGAATTCCCAGAGGCGTGCCACGGCGTCATGGATACCACGCCCCATCAGCGATCATTGGTGGAGGCTCCTGTGTTATGATTGGTTGTCCCTTAACAGGGCGCCATATTTAAAGAGCTATCCATTCACAGTCGACAATTGCAATGGCGTCATGTATTAGCCAGCCTTCCTGCGCAGGCTGGCCAATCATGACTCTATTGCGTTGTCCAATCAACGCTCGTGCATCACGGAACACACAACTCTGTCACGCCTATGTACTAACGGCGCGAAATATGTACGCCCATATTCCTTTGTGGTAGCGGCGTGTAAACCAGGGAAGGTATTGCGCAGGAAGTAAGCCGCGGCACCCGTCGGCACTTCCGGGGAACAAAGATACCTTCAGTGGAGCACGCAGTGGCGGCATCTATATGCGGCATCGGCGATCGGTATCCACCGTTAAAAACATGCACGTGCACGTGCGGTGGATACCGGTTACTAGCCACAGTGGCGGCGTGTAAAGGTAACCTTAGGGTACCTTTACACGCCGCTACTGGCGGGTGGATACAACCAGCTACTTCACGTGCACGAGCACGCACAAACGGTTACAAACGGTAAACACACCATCTTTACACGCCGCCACAAGCTACGCTACGCTACGTGACATCTATCCCCGGATACACCGCCGGGTGCCTCAAGTCACCTTCTGTAGCTCATCTTACCTCATTTACACACCGCTACAACCAGCTAATATGGGCGGACCTGGTGCAGCAGGTACAGCACATAGGCGTGCCACAATTGTGGATTACGAGACGTCCGTACGCTGATAGGACAAAGCAAGAAACCCATGATTGTCCAGGCATCGCAGGAGGCTGTTTAATACATGACGCTCGAGCAATTGTGTAGTGTGACTGGTCAGCTCCTTAAATATGCCGCCCTATGCAGCGTCTACCAATCGTAACGCAGGAGCTTCCACCAATGATCACTGAAGGGGGGCGGTATCCCGGAGCCTGTGTCACGCCCCAGCTACATACCAGGTACATTGCCTGGTGTCGACACATCCCTTCTGTTGCTTCTTTACACGCCGATACAGCTCGCTACAATCGCCTGTGTAGCCACCTGTTTCCGGGCAGTGCTCGGAAACAGATGTATCTGTTGCCGGGTGCCTCCTACCGTCTTTACACGCCGCTACTACGGGGTATTTTGCCGCTACAAGCTACATTTGTAGCCTGTAGCTGGTTGTATCCACCCGCCAGTAGCGGCGTGTAAAGGGCCCCTTAGGGCCCCTTTACACGCGGCTACATTTCTAGGGTGGCTACAGGTAACTTACTGGTTGCAGTGAAATCATGGAGACAAGGTTCTATTTTGTTGCTGTGTATAAATGGAATAATCTCTCCATGATTTCACTGCAACCAGTAAGTTACCTGTAGCCACCCTAGAAATGTAGCCACGTGTAAAGGGGCCCTTAGGGTACCTTTACACGCCGCTACGACAGGATGGATACAACCCGCTACTTCACGTGCACGAGCACGCCCAAACGGTTACAAACGGGAAACGCACCACCTTTACACGCCGCCACAAGGTGCGCTACGCTACGCTACATCTACAGCTAGATACATCGCCGGGTGTCTCAAGTAGCCATCTGTAGCTCATCGTACCTCATTTACACACCGCTACAACAAGCTAATATGGGCGGACCTGGTGCAGCAGGAACAGCACATAGGCGTGCCACAATTGTGGAGTACGAGACGTCCGTACGCTGATAGGACAAAGCAAGAAACCCATGATTGGCCAGGCATCGCAGGAGGCTGATTAATACATGACGACTGAGCAATTGTGTAGTGTGACTGGGCAGCTCCTTAAATATGCCGCCCTGTGCAGCGACAACCAATCGCAACGCAGGAGCTTCCTCCAATGATCGCTGAAGGGGGGCGGTATCCCGGAGGCTGTGTCACGTCCCAGCTACATACCAGGTACATCGCCTGGTTTATAGACATCCCTTCTGTAGCCTCTTTACACGCCGATACAGCTCGCTACAATCGGCTTTGTAGCCATCTGTTTTCGAGCAGTGCTCGGAAACAGATGTATCTGTTGCCGGCTGTCTCGTCCCGTCTTCACACGCCGCTACTATGGGCTATATTGACGCTACAAGCTACATTTGTAGCCTGTAGCGGGTTGTATCCATCCTGTCGTAGCGGCGTGTAAAGGTACCCTTTGAGATAGTTTTATGCAACATATTTGATGCGTAAGATATGCAGCATTTTAAAGCAGCAGCATAATCAATGACATTTCTGAAACCTCATAGACATGCTGCTTTTTTTTCCAGGTGGATTTTGAGCAAAGCTGTGCCTTTGCCAATATGCGGCATGTCCAATTCTTTCAGTGTTTTTACATTGCTTTTCACACATTCTATTGAATAGGTTAAAATACAAGCAAAAAGGCATGCGAAGGTATGAGAAAAATAAGCTTATTTGTGTTTCCTACCACCACTCTGGTTTATGGTGCAGAAAAAAATGCTACAAATATGTAACATGTGAACATACCTTA
Organism: Allobates femoralis; assembly: GCA_033576535.1. NCBI lineage: Eukaryota > Metazoa > Chordata > Amphibia > Anura > Aromobatidae > Allobates > Allobates femoralis. The sequence goes on from JARQOC010000002.1 coordinate 138,043,870, forward strand.
GGCTATGTGCTGACATTGCAGATTTCACGTGTTTTTTGCAGAGATTTTACTACTTTTTTTGCCAAATCCACAGTACAGCACATTTTTTGCAAAGTGTATGGGAAATTGGAAGTATTGCGGCCATGTTGCAGATTTTCCAGAGCTGGAAATGGTGCACAGAAAAAGTTTAGGCATGTCAATTTTATCAACATATTTTGCAGCGATTTTCAGCCATAGACCTCAATGCTAGCACCTACACAGTGAATATTTGCTGCGTATTTAGCATGCATTTGGCTCAAAATTTACACTGATAACATGGGGCTCTGCTGAATTTTTGGTCACCAGCCCAGGCTCAGCAGGCAATTATTGCCCTGAGCTACCTAGTTTTACCTAGCTGGCATTCAAAATACAGTGGAGCCCATTTTTAAATTATTTCTTGAAATAATTTTAAAAAAGATGTGACACTTTGCTGTATTTTTGGTTTCCAGCTAGGTATAACTAAGCAGCTGGGGGCTGGAATCCACAGTGTAGGGTGGTCCAAGTGTTCTGTTCCCCCATGCTGCAAATTGCAGCCAGCAGCCACCCCGGAAAATGGTGCACTCATAGAAACACCATTTTCTGGTGCTGTACTCGACTCTTCCAGTTGCCTTGGTGTCAAGGCAGAGGATATCACCTGAGGAAGACAGCTGCCAGTCTGTCGAAACGCGTTGTGGCATATAAGGGAACCCTAATAAAGGTTTGAATGATTTAATATCCTTCTCAGTACTCCATCCTTTCTTAGCGCTCCAAGTAGACCGCTTTTGTATTTTCTATAAAGGGATTCTTGGGGCCCCTGAACTCCAGGACCCAGGTGCGATCGCAACCCCTGCACCTTTTGTAGTTGCGCCTCCGAAAAGACATATATAGATGTTTTTCTCACTATCTGACATGAAATAATAATAATAACCTTTATTTATATAGCGCCAACATATTCCGCAGCGCTTCACAATTCAGAGGTTCATATTTAAACAATCATAAGAAACAGTTATCAGAAAATACAATACAATACAATACAAAAAACAATACAATACAATACAAAATACAATACACTCAGAATAAACCTTTCCCATTTTAGGTCAATTAAAATTACGATAATTATTTATAATTGCCAAATACCAGAATAATGAGTGAGAGAATGTTTCAATGCATTTTTATTACTTTCTGCAAAATTAAAAGTTTACATACACTTAGGGTGGAGGCACACTGGTGTGAGACTCGCGCGAGTGCAATGCGTGAAAAAAAACGCATTGCACTCGGGCCAGTGTTGCCCTATCAGGCAGGGCACACTGGTGCGAGTCCCCCGCACCTAACTCGCACTGCGAGTCAGAAGCGAGTGCAATTGCAGCATGCTGCGATTGCACGTGATTCTGACGCGCGTGAGGGCAATGCAAGTGTATGGGGGCGAGAAAATCTCGCCCTCATACAGCACACAGTGCGAGTGTGCAGGCAAAATCGCTTTAAACTCGCCGGCTGTCAAAGCCAGCAAGTTTAAATTGCCCGCTGTGCTGTACAGTAAGCTATCATCTTGTACCACTGTGACAGCAGCGGTACAAGATGTTTAGCTAAGACAATGCTGATTGTAGTAAAATAATGTAGTCTGGGGTTATTTTACTGATTAACCTCCTCAGCATCCTCTGCACCGCATGTGTGCGCAGAGGATGCTGAGAGGCTCTAAACCCAGTGCTGAAGGGGTTAATATGCAGCTGGTGTAGTGACACCATGTATGTGGAGAGTGTCCTCACTCTCTGCAGACATGGTGTCATTACACCATGTGTGTGAAGGGGTTAATTTTTATGTATACTAGCTTTAAAGAAGTGTCGGGAAAGCCGGCTTATGTTACTGTCTATGGGGAGCTGTGGCTTCAGCACCATGAGAGGGGACAGCTCCCCATAGACAGTAACAGAGCCGGCTTTCCCCGACACTTCTTTAAATCTAGTATACATAAAAATTAACCCCTTCACACACATGGTGTAATGACACCATGTCTGCAGAGAGTGAGGACACTCTCCACATACATGGTGTCACTACACCAGCTGCATATTAACCCCTTCAGCATTGGGTTTAGAGCCTCTCAGCATCCTCTGTGCACACATGCGGTCCAGAGGATGCTGAGGGGGTTAATCAGTAAAATAACCCCAGACTACATTATTTTACTACAATCAGCATTGTCTTAGCTGAACATCTTGTACCACAGTGGTACAAGATGATAGCTTACTGTACAGCACAGCGGGAAATTTAAACTTGCCGGCTTTGACAACCGGCGAGTTTCTATTCCCGACAAATGCTGTCTGCGGTCCTTCAGGACCACAGACAGCATCACAATCACGCAGCACACACGCACTCACACCTCACAATCACAGCACACTAACATACATACAGCCAGCCACACTCACCACACGCACCATACTCGCACCATACACACCCACAAACACGCACAGCACTTGCATCACTGTCATGCATCAAAAACGCGGCGTTTTTGATGCATGATAGTGTGCCTCCACCCTTAGGGGCCTTTCACACTTGCGTTTTTTTCCTGATTTGGAAGATCAGGAAAAACCCGATTCTTACAGTATTTTACCCATTCACTTTAATTTTGTCAGGTAGAATCTTGTTGCTTCATGTTTTCTCCTGAAATCTAAAAAGAGAATGGGCAAAAAAAATGAATCCTGTAAGAATCAAGTTTTTTCCTGATCTTCCAAATCAGGAAAAAAACGCAAGTGTGACAGGCCCCTAAGATTACTATGCCTTTAAACAATTTGGAAAAACCCATATGATGATGTCATGTGTTTGGAAGCTTCTGACAGGTTTATTGGCAACATCTGAGTTAATTAGAGACACATCTGTGGATGTATTTTAACGCACACCTGAAACCCACTGCTTCTTTGTATAGCATCATGGGAAAGTCTAAAGATAGGACAGTGATAAGTATAAAGTCTGGGTTCATCCTTGGGTGTAATTTTCAGATACCTCAAGGTGCCTAGTTCATTTGTACAAACAATTATACACAAGTACAAATAAGATAGGAATGTCCAGTCATCCTACCACTCAGGAAGGATACTGATTCTGTGTCCCAGGGATGAATGTGCTTTGGTCCAACATGTGCATATCAACCCAAGAACAGAAGCAAAAGACCTAGTGGAGATGATGGCAAAAGCTGGTAAGATTGTGTCATTATCCATAGTGTAACGAGTACTGTATGAACATGGGCTGAAAAGCCTATCTGCCGGAAAGAAGCCATTACTCTAAAAAATACATAAAAATGTAT
>JARQOC010000002.1:138052585-138071862 GCA_033576535.1 Allobates femoralis
AATAATTGTTATTGGTGTTGATGGGGATGCAGGAATTAGCTCAAACAATGATGTGGAGACACAAGAGTAACAGTCTTTTCTTTACCTTTAATGGTGGAACTCCGGTAGTATCGGGTACTGTTTTCTAAAGTTCACGGGGTTTGGAGCTTGGAGGTATTTTTAGGCTTTCCACGCCAGGCAAGTCCTTAGGGTTTCCTTTTAGATTGTGTCCGTTGGGCCCTTGCTGCATAAAGCAATGCTGAGACCCTCTCTGTTCTGTACTAGCTGTAGGACAAGCAGCATGAACCCTTCTCTTGGCTGTATTCCTACTTAGCTCTCCTGGGCTCTGTAGTGCTGCTGTGTCTCTTTAGCTTTACAGTGAACGGGGCGATGTATAACTATTCATTCTCCGGATTTGGCCGCTGGATGTATAATCCCTTACAATCTCGGTCTCCGGTGACCGTACTATACTTAATCCTGGGCTTGCTGGCACTAATACCACTCCCAGATCTTCCTTCTCTCCTCCTCAGGCCCTCGCTATGGGCTCCACACACTGTCAGTTTCCTTGGACCGGCCTAACACGGCTCCTGTACCCAAGATCTCTTTCCTCTCCTCCTTCTGCTCAACTGTCACTTCAGCTCTCCTGACAGGAACTGACTAGCTTCGCCCCCTGCACCTTCATATCTAGGGGACTGACTTCAGCAACTGACCTGACCTCAGCTGTTAGAGCTCCCTATACAGGCCCAGGGTGGGATATGTTATATATGTGCTTCACCTGGTGGATGCCTTGCCTCCAAGCTTGTAATGTGATTACCGGACCCCGGGGCGCCACACTAACATCCAGCTTTTATATCCTGTGATTTGTTTTATTTCCATAAAGTATGAATCAGACAGCATACGCATGTTCTTTGTGATGTCCGTTTATTCTCACACCCGTTGACTTGCATTGACAGTCTCTGGTGTTTTACATAACCATACACGGCATACTGTTTTTTATTCTTCCATTCGAAAATAGCGGATGGAAAATCGCAAATCAGCACTGCCGTATTAACATTGGTGTGACTGCAATGCGATTTTTTTATCATATTGCATTCATTGTACTTATACGCAGATGTGAGAAACCCTTACTTTGCTTTGCATAATGTAATATTAAATACTGTAGTAAGGACTTCCTATCAAATTTAATTTACTAACTCCAGAATCCTAGATGTTCCTGGTGCTGGTGCAGGGGCAGCCTGAGCTATGGGACTCTTAGTATTCAGGAATGTGAGCAGACAGGAAAAAGAAGTCTCTTGGACATACAGCTCTGGCAAAAATTAGGAGACCACTGCAACATTTTCAGTTTCTCTGATTTCTCTCTTTATAGGTATATTTTTGAGTAAAATGTACATTGTTCTTTTATTCTATAAACCACTGACAACATGTCTCCAAAATTCAAAGCTAAACATTTTGTATTTATTTGCAGCAAATGAGACCATGATTTTTAATCACAGCTTTCCTGCATCTTGGCATGCTTTCCACCAGTCTTTCACACTGTTTTTGGGTGACCTTATGCCACTTCTGGCACAAACATTTAAGCAGTTCTTTGTTTGATGGCTTGTGACTATCCATGTTCCTCTTGAATACATTGCAGAGGTTTTCAATGGGGTTCAGGTCTGGAGATTGGGCTGGCCATGACAGGGTCTTGATGTGGTGATCCTTCATCCACATATTGATTGACCTAGCTGTGTGGCATGGGGCATTTTCCTGCTGGAATAACCAGTCCTCAGAGTTGGGGAACATTGCCTGAGCAGAAGGAAGCAAGTGTCTTTCAAGGACAACCTTGTACGTGGCTTGAATCCTACGTCCTTCGCAAAGATTAACCTGCCCAATTCCTGCCTTGGTGAAGCATCCCCAGATCATCACTGATCCTCCACCAAATTTCACAGTGGGTGCAAGACAGTGTGGTTTGTACGCCTCTCCAGGTCTCTGTTTAACCATTAAATGACCAGGTTTTGGGCAAAGCAGAAAATTAGACTCATCAGAGAAGATGTCCTCTATGGTCCATTCCTTATGGTCTTTGGCAAACTTCAGCCTGGCTCTCCTTTGCTTCTTATTGATGGAAGGCTTTTTATTAGCATTACATGACTTGAGCCCTGCCTCTAGGAGCCTGTTACGACCTGTTCTTGCAGTGCACTTCACCCTAGCTACCATTTGCCATTCCTTTTGTAGGTCACTTGATGTCCTCCTGTGGTTGCTGAGTGACATTCAAATAAGATGATGGTCATCCCGGTCAGTGGAGAGTCTCTTTAGCCCTCTGCTGGTCTGTAGCTTTGTTGTCCCCAATGTCTTCTGCTTGACTTTTTTGTAATGGGATGGAGACAACATGACGCTCATTGTATCCCACTGCTAGTAAAGCCCTTTCTTTCCTCACTCAATACTTTTCTTTCGAACTCCTTTGGCATGGATAAAAGTTTTTTCTTTTTAGTTCAAATTACTTTTGGGCTATTCCTAGCACTTGTTTTGCAATCCAGCTTGTCCTATTGCAAGAGGATTGTGAAGATCACAGCAGTGTTTTTTATATTTTACCTTGTTAAATAAGATTTGGTTCAGGTGATCACCTAATCAGAAGCACATTAAGTAGAATGAGGTGTACTTTGGTTTGAATTCAACTGATAGTGGAATGCTATGACACACTCCTCCACCTGCAGATAAGAATATCTTAAGACTTCAATAGCAAACATAAATATTTTTGACCGGTTTACGGGTGGCAAGCAGCTATATGGATTTGGGACTTGCCTATGGATCAGAAGTAGTCACTCTTCAGCAGAAATACATTTTCGACTACTGGTGTTTTGGAATATCAATCCTGGCCATATCGCATTCAATACACAGCAAAAGGCCTGAATCCAAATTCTGCAGTATGCAAAAAGCTTCTACAGATGCTTGCATAGCTCCACGTACAGACAAACAAAATGCCCCTTTTGTGGGACATTGACATAGGAGAGGATATACCCAGACTCTTTGACGCCTCGTTGGCTCCCCAATGGCTGCAATCCTTGACCCATATTAATGAGCGAGCACCCAGCAAAAAAGAATATCATCAGTGTTGTCAAATAATAGATTATGGGTGGTGATACCTTGTTTTGGAAGACCCTGCCACATCCAAACCAAACTCTATGTATGTGCTCTGAGCTTTGGACCTTGGGTATTGTGCTTTTATATGGATAGCAATCACTCAGCATTTTGAGTTCTTTGTATTTTTTATGATAGAGTTATGTTAAAAAATGCATAGCATACAGATGCTAGGTGAGAAAAAATGAGAGAAAGATACTAGGTGAGAAATTATGCTTGTCCAACCTTTCCAAATGAAAAAACTATATAATTGTTTTATGTTAAATTCATCCTATATACATAGCTTTAGGTTTCAACTGATATTCCACCATTTCATTCGAAATATTAGATGAAATCTACGCCCCTTCAAGGTTCTGCTGAAAAAGCAAATCACAAAATTATCCTATCACTGGATCATACACATAAGTTCATTGTGTTATGACACTCTTTCAACTAGCAATCCCATGAATCGTTTTATGCCCTAATCCTTGGGGAATGCATATGTAGTGTAGGGTTAAGGGGGTGTCACACGCGTCAATGTCGTCAGCGAGATGATCGCTGACGACATTGACGGCTGATTGCTGGTGAGCTGTCACACAGACAGACTCACCAGCGATCAATTGACCAGTGACATCATGGAAACGATTTAAATATCGTTTCCACGATGTCCTGCTCCCGCTGCCAGCCTGCTGGAAGCGGGAGCAGGCTGGTCTCCAAGGTACACTGCGGGTAACTAGGCAGCGCGCGCTGCCTAGATACCCGACGTGTACCTTAGTTACCAGCCTCCTCCGCTCACCCGGTGAGCGGAGGAGGCTGGTAACTAAGGTACACGTCGGGTATCTAGGCAGCGCGCGCTGCCTAGATACCCGACTGTGTACCTTAGTTACCAGCCTCCTCCGCTCACCGGGTGAGCGGAGGAGGCTGGTAACTAAGGTACACAGTCGGGTATCTAGGCAGCGCGCGCTGCCTAGTTACCCGCAGTGTACCTTGGATACCAGCTCCCAGCGCTTGTGACAGGCGCTGGGAGCTGGAATATCGCTAGTCCCGGTGTCACACGCAGCGATGCTGCGTGTCCACCGGGCGACAATCGCCAGGTTTCTGAGCTGGTTCTGAAACCTGGCGATCATCAACCAGCGATTTATCGCTGGTTGATGCAGTGTGTCACACGCGTCAATATCGCTGCAACGTCACGTGCAGCCGATATCGTGCAGGCGATATTGACGCGTGTGACACCCCCTTAAGTGTGTTAATCAATTTACTAATCGTTACCTTTTCTGGTTTCCAATTCCGCTTTATTCCTGTGCTGGGTCATGTTACTTCTAATCTGACACACTGGATCATACTTTGGTGTATTTGTTGCCTGGAAGTTGATTTTACAATGTATGGAAGTCTATGAAGCATTAGAACAAGGTTCCATAGACTTGCATTGTAAGAGCAACTTCTGGATCATAACCCCAGTGTGATCCTGTGAGGAATTGCAGTGAGATGAGTGAGAAGAGGACCGGAGCAGCCCTGGGACCAGGGAGGACAGAGATTGTGGAGTATAATACTGCTTATACACTCCAGTGCATCTATATTTTCACAGGCTTAAGGCATAAAACGTTTTGTGAGAATGTTTCTTTAAGTAGAAAAGTGTTGGAAAACTCTGATAAATGAGTCACAATCGGCACAACTCTGAAGCCCAGTTCACTTTTTCCAACACATTTGTACATGTTGTAAAAAGCAGCGCAAGGAAACTCTAAATATAAAATCCAGCCTGTATGCCATATTCTAGTGATTTTGAGCCACAGAACTTTTTGTAAATACACTGAGAAATCTGCCTCAATTACGGTAATTAAAGTCTATGCGGTAATTCCTGACTCAAGCTTTGCCTCAGTGGCTTCTCTGAGGTGTCTTTAGAATCCTTTTTCATTGAAAATGTAGTGATATGTAATCTATTGGTCTATGAGCCCCCACAGTGTAATTTGTTAAAAATGCTAAATTTGTGCCTATGAACAAAAAAGTTGTATCAGAACTATGGTAAGTTATTTTTCATTACGTGGTTGATTCATTGAGAAGATAGGATGTTAGGATCTTTACTCTGGGACATCACCCAAACACACAGATCTCTGTCTTGGGGATCTGGCTTCAAATAACGGATATGGTCTGAGAAGTGATTATGATCAATGAACATTCCCGTCACTCAGACCAGCAAGCTGAGCCTAGCCCTACCCAACTCTTCTGCTTTTGCACCTCTGAATCCTAATCTAATTACCTCCCTACTGTGAACCACTTTCATGATTTATTTTGATGTTCTTTGCACCTATTGAGCTGTTTATATGTTAACTCTTTGAGTGTGTTTGCACCAATCTGTAAAATGTGGAGTTACACATAACAGATGGGATCATTGTGACATAATCTAAACTGAAGTGTGTGTTGACCCAGGCGAAGTAGTTAAAATCCGAGTCAAGAGCAATCAACTTGAATTTATTAAACTTAGTTGATGAAACAGGAGATGACAGAAGTTAATTAGCTTGGAACCCCTATGGCCACATCTATTATATATACAAAGACGTTCATTTACACCATGTTTCACACATTAATATGTTAGGACACTGATTTGATTTCAACCTGTGTAATAGATCCGGTTTAGTAATCAGGAAGGAAAACATATTTTATATTTACAGGAACCTATCAGTCAATGAATTGTGCCTTTCAGAAATGTATGCTCATAATACCTGTAGATTACGAGCTCGGTTACTCTACAAAGTATGAATAGATATCCATAATGCGTTAAAGTGCCATTTTATCTTTTTCAGCCATTTGCACTCTGCATTAAGTAGCTATGGTCATATTCACAATTCTGCTAACTTAAGTTTGTTCACTTCAAGAAAAATATCAAGTATTTTACCTAAAATGCTGAACAACTAATTAATATACTTGTATTAGAAAAGGTGCTCTAAATTCAGGATGTGAGCAGAGTCCTGAGTCCACAGCGCAAGCTCTGGCTTGGTTTGGTCTGTAACCTGCAGTATGTGTGAAGGAGTTTACTGGCTCATTTCAATAACTCAGCCTCCCCTTTCTATTTCTCCATTTATACATCGTAATAAAAAGCTGGGGATGACAAAAAGAGCACCCAATAGGGTCTTATCTGTGTGAGTAGATAGGAGGTGAAATGTAGGGGGTGCTTACCTTGTGATTTTGTGCCAGCCACAACCACTACATGCACGTGTAATCGAGGCAACAGCAGCCACTGTTAGATCAAATGTAGAAAACGCCAAGGAAATGGTGCATTACCCACACTTCCAGGAGAAACATCAAAGGCAGGAATATTGCAGAAATTGATTTGATAATTCAATGTGTTTCGGAGCAATACTGGCTCCTTCCTCAAGAATAAATCACATTACCTTTATAATAATGTAATGAAATTTATTCCTGAAGAAGGAACCAGTATTGCTCCGAAACGCGTTGAATTATAAAATTTACTTTCTGCGACATGTCTGCCTCTGATGTTTCTCCTCCTGGCAGTGCGACTTATGCCTTGGCATTTTCTATATGGGTTATACATCAAAAGACAATGTGGCGTGCTTAGTTATGGAAATGTGACAATCCGCCGGCACCTTTACATCCACCATCATTCACATACCAACGCATTCTTTATTAATCCCAAACCAGAACCTGTGCAGAATGAAGAGTTATGAGCACCTGTTTTAACATATTTTCTATAAGTAGATCAACATATTTGGGTTGTCAACATATCTGAAGACATTTCTTTTCAAGTAAAAACCTTTGATATGATGTTTGATGCTGGCCACATCCTATGTCATTTTGCCTTTTCCTGATAATGAAATTATAACATTTCATGCCACAGATTACAGCTAAAGACCCTTGTGATCTGAAATACATCAACCTCTAGAGGTATGCTATGTTTTGAATGTGATTGGAAGCTGCACATGAATAAATGAAGAACAAAATGTTATTGTCATAAGAGTTTGATGAGGTATATTTTCTTCCTTTATGTATTCCTTTGTCACGGTGCTCTGAACACCAGCATATAGAGGTATGCAAAGTAGTGAGCTAACCTTTTTGTTGCTTCATTCACACATGTTGGCCCAAAGATAAAGGTTTGATCAGAATGCAACACTCTGGACCTTTCCTATACTTCTGAGCCTGCTGGCACACCGAAGCTTCCTCTGAAGTATCAGAAACTGTTTAGTTGGCACTTCAGAGTTTATACTACTGTTGATTAAGTTATTTTATGGAAGTCCACTAATCCTAGCCATTACTATCTGGCTTACCAATATCTCTCTCGCAAATAGTATTGAAGAGTTAATATCAGACATGACCAAGGCTTCATTTACTGTATTAAGACATGATGGGTGATGCTTCCTTGCCCCTTTAACGTGTGCGTTGTATCCATGCACTCTTCCCAGTCAAGGTTTTCTATGGTAACTACTTAAGCAGTATATAGTACATGGGGTGCTGCCATCTTGCCCCATCCTATTTCAGTATTTCACTGTAGACTACATGAAGACGTGAAAATACTGTATGTGAAAGACTCCAATAATTCTGTATGTCCATATTGTTTATTAGTGTTTGAATGATGCGTCTATAAACTGGATAAGACGGACATTCAGCTAGTAAGAATGCCAAAACAAATAATTCAAAGTTCAGCATATTTTCTGAAGTTGTCAGGTTTAGTTATGAAATGAGCCATTTCTTAATGATTTTGATGTCCTGAACTCAAATCTGACAGTGAAAATTGTTAGTTGGCTTTTGTTTCTATGATACTAGAGAGTTTTCCTACATATAATTAATGCATAAAAGTTTCAAGACTTTAAAACATTATTATTTTTGAAAATATAAAGATACATAATATTTGTTATGCCAATTTTCTTATATTTATTTAGTGGAAACTTAGTAACAATTCAAATGCGTAAAATATGTCTAAACACTGAGGCGAATTATAAACAGTTACAGAAATTTGGTCCTCATTCAGTGACGACTTTTTTGCTCATTTTTTTATACTCTTGTATCAGATCATCTCTTAGAATTCTCCAACCCTAATCTGCAAGTATTGCTGGGTTCCTTTTTCCTTGATATCTTTTCTCCATAGTCGCAATATCTTGGTGAAGTCGCTCACTGCTCCACCGTTTAGTGGAAAAAGGTCTAGATGTGAGTGAAAGAAATTAATCTTTAAGGACATGTTATAGACAAGATCATTATATGTTTTGAGGAGATTTTCCACCAACTCTTCATATTTATTTGCTCTTAAGCTTCCCAAAATTATGAAAATGCTATCCATGCAGGTTTTACCTTGCCAGGAAACAAACTGAGAAACTCTTCATGTTGAAAAAGTTTACAAAGTTCTTAATTAGGCCCAACTTGATATGCAAAAATTGTAACAAAATGTCATGTGGGTCAAGAAGTGCTGGGTGTAGGACATTTTTACTCCCTGCCTGAAGTGAACATCAGAGAGGCCAGTCTCTGTTATTGTTGTGATCTATCTCGCTCACACAGAAAGCAGCAGTACCTTGTGTATCAATCCTAAAGCGCAAGTAAGAGGGCAACCATCTTTGAGTCACTACAGATGGGCCACAAGTGTTAGTCATGGTTCAGGCTCCTCAACAGCTGTTTCATTTGTCATTGGTTTCTTTCATGTGAGTGGCATGACCAACTGTAATTGAAGGTAGCACATGGCAGTAAGATGGCTTTAAGGCTTGTTCTGGAAAAATCGAAAAAGAGCCTACATTCCTTTGAATTATGACTTATCTTCAGAGCTTCTACAAAACTGTTGATGTTGGTGCGTGCAACAACATCAACCTTAAGGGTACCTTCTCACGCCACAACCACGGGAGACATTTTTGGAGGTGATATTTCGTCCTGGAAATAACGCTGCCAAATTGCCTCCTTATTGCGACGTGTATTTCGGGAATTTGGCGGCGATAACACAAATGTCGCCTGGTTTTGATTTTAGAGCAGTGCTGTGAAATCGAAATTAGGCGACATTGGTTTTATCGCCGCCAAATTCCCAAAATACACGTCGCAATAAGGAGGCAATTTGGCAGCATTATTTCCAGGACGAAATATCGCCTCCAAAAATGTCTCCCATGGTTGTGGCGTGAGAAGGTACCCTAATAAAGAAGTATTGGACAATATTTTTATCAACAACAGAAAGCATCCACTGATCTCAGGGAGACCAGTCCTAGAAAACACTGCGGGCAGCCGGCAGATTTTTATCAAAATAAAGAAATCTGAACATCGTCAGTTCGAAATTCCACTGCTGTAACATGGAACCCAGGAGCTCAACCTTACTCTTGGAAAGATCAGAATATCTATAAAATTATTTAAATCACTTTTTGTTATTAGATCTTCTTCAGTTGTTGTTGCTGACAGAAAGCTTGGGTCCGCAAAGGAGCAGAATGTCATCTTTTGAGGTGTTGAAAATAACTACCCAAAGTACTATAAAGAGTATTCTGAGACTGGCCAAAATTAGTCTATAGGTTGTAAAGGAAAATATACCACAAGAGGCATTACATACTTGATATTTCGCTGATGCTCAAGCTAGCTGATTGTCTTTTTTTTACTTTAATGTAGCTTTCATGGGGCATCTAACCACATGACCATTATAGTTAAAAATTGGCATCAGCGGTAGTTGGCAAAAGTCTACCAGTTTTTGATTGTAGTGGTCACATGAATGGTTAGCATTTAGCAAAAATATCACTGGAGAGGAGAAAAGAGTGGTGAGCAATTATTTCCTTGGTACTTCCAACTTATCAGCACAGCACAGAACCAGATGGCTGCTGTAACACGCACATGTTGAAAAAAGATGCCAAGAATGAGGAATGAGGAAGTACCAACAAAATGCTTTGGGAGAAAGCTTTGGGTTGTTTCTGCCACTAAATTAATGAAGTGTTGTTGCTATGAGTGAACGCACCATTGTCATTATGAGGATTCAGATTTACAGCGATTAACCTGAGACTACCACCTGACTTGGGGGAGACAGTCCAACTTACAAATCTTTTTAGTGAATCTAAATGTGATTAACTTGTTAAGGATCAGTGGCCACATTTTGATGTGCCTCTCTTTACTTAAAGGGGAACTCCGGGAAGTTAAAAAAATTATACTGTCCCTGCCCTCCTACATGATGAAGCAGAGCTGTACACCACAGCTCTAGGATCTATAGATCTCTTATAAATCAATAAAATCATATTTGTTCTTCAGCACTCATACCTCCCTTTGGGGACAAAGAAGATTCAGGAATACTGCTGCAGAGAGCAGGGAGGTGTGGCAGGGACGTTGATGCTGGGGTTACATGATCATCTAACATTCCTTCCCCCTCATACTTCTGTATAAACAGGGTGCGTGAACGCCGGCCCCATAGTCACAGTACAATTCAGCCCCTAATATACATCCTATGTAATGTAAGAACAGGAGTGTTTTACTCTTCAAATAGCAATCATGTCAGCAAGAAGACAAATACACACTGTGACTTCTGCTGAACAACGTTTGAGGGTGCATAATGTGTACTGACATGTATCAGGCTAAAAGCAGAGTCAAAGCACTGCAATGATTGATTCAGCACTGCCATGGTCTCCCCTCCCTCATATCAACTTGGTAGGTTCCTGTCCCCTGAAATATTACCTGCTCTCTGCTGAAGAATGACTAAAACTGCTCTCTGTCCCCAAAGGGAGGGGTGAGAGCTGAGGAGCAGATATATTTTTATTGATTTATAAGCAATCTAAACATCCTAAAACTGTAGTGTACAGCTCAGCTTCATCATGCTGGAGGGAAGGGACAGTACAAAATGTTTTTATCTCCCCAGAGTTCCTCTTTAACAAGGACTACCTTACTCAAAAAAGAGGGGTCATAGCCTCTCTCCTAGAATGCCTACATTACTCATTAATTGGGAGTGGTAACCTATTTATGGTGTCTTTTGGGGGTTACTCAGTATTTTGTCCATTTGATCCTTGTGCCTTTCTCTGAGTTACTCCATAACCTGTGTGCCTTTTATCATCATGAGGAAATCTGATTTTTATTAATATTTATTAAAAGTTATATTTTAGGCTTTTTGTTTATTATATATCACTGTTACTGATTTAATCAAAGTCCCAAAATACAATATCTAAGACTATCTGTCTACCCAGGCTTCGACTCACCACTTCATAAAATTTTATCAACTTCTGTCCTTAGCAAAATCATACTGGCTATCTCTTATAGTATTACTTTCTATCACATACTTCTGTATATAGTGAAAGAAACATAACACTGAAATGGTAGAAGTCGGATAATGTTTTTAATGATGAAAAGAAACAAACACAAATATTTTGGTCCAATTCAGACCTTCTTCAGTGTGCGGATTGCAGTAGGAGTGGAGCTTCAGGAAATGAGCTCATAGATGAACTGCGGTGTCCACCAAAGTGGAGTCAAGTGTATAGATGAGCCACCACCCCGGTGTTCGAATTCGATTCGTCGAATTTGATGTGTGTTCGTCGAATGTTCGTCAAACCCCATTGAAAACAATGGCAGGCAAACACAAACACATACAAACACATAGAAAACACCTTCTAAGGTGTCCAAAAGGTGGCAAACTACTCAAAACACACAACAAACACATGGAAAGTGACAAGTACATATAAAAATGCGAAAAGAAAAGAGATAAAGAGATGGACGAGTAAAAGGAGGAGACACAGATATAGGCATGTCATGCCCCTCTAAAATCCATTTTTTACTCCAGTATTTGTAAGGCATCATGCAAACGATGAGTATTTGGTGAGTTTTACTTCAGTATCTGTAAGGCCATGTTCAGACGAGGAGTACTTGGTGAGTTTTACTTCAGTATCTGTAAGGCCATGTTCAGACGAGGAGTACTTGGTGAGTTTTACTTCAGTATTTGTAAGGCACCATGCAGACGATGAGTATTTGGAGAGTTTTACTTCAGTTTTAGTAAGGCCACATTCAGACGAGGAGTTCTTGGTGAGTTTTACTTCAGTATCTGTAAGGCCATGTTCAGACGAGGAGTACTTGGTGAGTTTTACTTCAGTATCTGTAAGGCCATGCTCAGACGAGGAGAACTTGGTGAGTTTTATGAGTTTTACTTCAGTATCTGTAAGGCCACGTTCAGACGAGGAGTACTTGGTGAGTTTTACTTCAGTATCTGTAAGGCTACGTTCAGACGAGGAGAACTTGGTGAGTTTTACTTCAGTATCTGTAAGGCCTTGTTGAGACGAGGAGTACTTGGTGAGTTTTACTTCAGTATCTGTAAGTCCTTGTGCAGGCGATGAGTATTTGGTGCGGTTTTTACCGCAGTATCTGGAAGGCCTCGTGCAGGCAATGAGTATTTCATGTTTTTTACCTCAGCATCTGTAAGGCCTTGTGCACACACTGAGCATTGTGTCACATTTAGGGGACTACAACAAGAGTCTCCATTTTTTCCAAAAAATTGGGCACAGACACCACTTCAGTGGCATCAATTGCGCCGCAGTTGCAAGCTTAAAATGGTTGGTGAGGTTACTTTCATGCAGCACATTCCAAAATCTACAAGCCTTTAGTCTCCCCATGTTATCTGTAAGATCTGTAAGATTTGTAACCAAAATCTTAGTAGAGGCCAAAAAATCAATACTTTGAGTAGTTCATGCATGAACCGTCACATGGATATGACGCAAAAGCGGCAGTGGGAAGCTCACTGTGCTACAATGCAGCCTAGCAGGCTGGGCCAAGCACCGACTGGCCCATCAAGTGCATCCGCTGCCTCTTCATCCTCTGTGACTGTGGGGACAGCAGTCACACATGCTTTTGGATGCAGACCTTCCACCTTTACCTGCAACAGCCAGTATGATTAGAAGGTCGTCAGTTCTTTTGGAAGTGGAAACACCTGCTGGTGTTGAGTGCTGTCAGACATCAAGAGCACCACCTTTGGATGAAGGCAACATAATATGTCCACCTGCACCTTCCTCACAGACCAACAGTTTGCCGGGGACACCCTACTCAACCGTGTCTCAGCACAACAGCCAGCCCTCGGTCCCTCAGATGTGGACAAGTAATAGACCATTTCCTCCTAGCCATGATAAAGCTAATAGGTTGAATTTCACCATCTGCAAGCTGTTGGCTACAGAAATGCTCCCTCTCCACCTGTTGTACACAGAGGATTTTTGAGACCTTCTGTCCGTCGCAGTGCCCCAGTACCAGATGCACAGTCGCCACTACTTCTCAAGAAAGCTGTGCCTGCGCTACACCGGCATGTCGCACACAAAATCACCGCTTCCTTAAGAAACTCTGTGTGTGACAGGGTGCTTTTCACCACAGACACTTGGACCAGTAAGCATGGACAGGGCGTTAAATGGCGGTGACTTTTGTGAGGCACCGCCGGCATGGTCCCCATGGCCGGGGCGCATCACATGCAGGATCAGGGTATGATCCTGTTCACACTGGCCGGTTTTATAGTGGATGACTCTGTATGAACCTGTCCAGAACACAAGGAGTTAAATGTGATAGTGTGTGCTTTAAAGCTGAGACATTCATGTGACTAGTGAGCGGCTGTGAGTGGCTGTGAGTGGTTCCTGAGATCGATGAGGCCCTGAGGAATGTAATGGGTGCTGATTGGTGACAGCCCAGGTGGGTGTGTCGGTGTGTCAGGTGGGTGTGTCCTGAGTAATAGCAGCCCAGCTGGATGAGTCAGAGTGGGAGTGGCAGGCACGATAAGAGCCTGCCAGCTGAGTGATTGTGAGAACTCAGAACTCAGAGACCAGAGAGAGATCAGCCTGAGTGCAGAGCAGTCCAAGGCTCTGTGTGTGTACGATGGGAGCATGCTAGCTCCATGCCGGTGCTTAGGATCGAGGTCGTGACAGCGCCTGGAGTGGGGAAGCCGTGGCTGAACCCGGTGGATACTGGTCCGGGCGTGTGGTTGAGACACGTCCGGGAAAGGAGCCCTTGGGGACGCTTGGTGGACCCGTGACCCAGGCAGTGAGACCCGGATCCGTGCCCGGTAAGAAAGCAGTTCCCGAATGCTTGTGTGAACTGTGCACCTGGTGCGTGAAATGTGCCAGGCAGGCATAGCCGCCCTGAGGTCCGACTAGATAGTCAGTGAGGGACCTGTGTAACTGTATATGTGTATTATGGCTTAGATAGAAAGGCCATGTACGGTGTCTGTGGGAGAGCCACAGCTGGAGTGGATGATATTGGAGGCGTTCCGTCCCTGTGGGACGAGAGGGAGGCTTGGCCTGCTGCTTGCAGCGGGTACCTGTCCCTCAACCACGGCCTCTAATGGTGTGGGTGTGCCTGTGGCCAGAGACAGAGGTCACGAAGGCTCCTAGAAGGGTAACCATGGCTGATCCGTTAGGGTGCTACTCAGACGCAGGGTGGTCGTCGACGGAGACCTGCCATGAGATGGAGGTTTGGTGGTGAATGGTGGCCCGTACCGTGGTGAGTAGGCCAGGGTGACACGTGGTTAGCCCGAATTCTATGGTTGACCAGGTCCCTATTATGGTCATGGAGGAGCCACAGTCCATGGATGTATTATGATGGGCTGTGAGCGGATGTGTGGATGCATGGGATCCATGAATATTGTATGATGGATCACATATAAGGTCCAGGTCAGGCAGGAATCCTGACTATGGGGTAAATAGGGAGTCATCAAGCTGGGTGACTAAAGCCAGGGGCAGGTACCGCCATTGGGACCCACAGGGCCCATTGATATATATATATATATGGTAAACTGATAAATGTATGTGTAAAGTGTATATAGGCCGGAGGCCGTAGCCACCACGGGAGCTGTTAGTAGAGCTCCAATGGGGACAGAGAGATGGTTACAGGTCCCGGGTTACAATAAGACGTTATGTGCAATAAGTGTTATGTAATGTTATATGTAAATGTATGGTGTACTTATGTAAAGTGTTTATAATCAATGTGCAGTGTGTCAAACATGCTAGCCGGGTTATGTTGTGATATGTGAAAAATAAACAGGTAGACACTGGTTAAATTATAAACATGTGTGTTGTTGTCGTTATGCAAGCGGGTTCCCCGGGTGCTACCTCACACTGTGCACTGGGTAACTATGAAGACGGCAGGAGAAGGGGCTGCTGCCCAAGTATTGCCATCCCCACGAGTTGTGCATCAATCCTCTGTATGTATAAGTTCCTCCACTCCTTCTGCTTCCTCAACCTCGTCTCGGTCCTCCACCTGCACCCAAAGCCTGTCTGGTAATGCCACCCGCGTTCTAACTGCGCACAAGGAATCCTGCACACCTCCTTACTATGATGGCAGCAGGGCTCAACGGCATCAGGCGGTCTTTACCTTGAAATGTCTGGGAAATATGAGTCACACAGCTGAGGATTTGTGGTCAGCTGTGGAGACCGAGTTTCATCAATGCTTGTTTCCACTGAACCTGCAGCCAGGGAAGGCCGTGTGCACCAATGCTGCAATGCTGGGTGCAGCCCTCCGCCGGGGCAATGTGACACACGTGCCTTGCATAGCTCACGTCTTAAACCTGGTTGTCCAGCCAATTTTTGTACACTATCCGGGCCTAGATGGTCTTAAGCAGAGGGCACGGTCGCTGTGTGCTCACTTCCGCCGTTCGCATCCCGCAGCTCAATGCCTTGCATCTCTACAGTTCTCGTTCGGTCTGCCAGTTGGCTGAAATGCGATGTGCTGACACGATGGAATTCAACTCTACACATGTTGCAGCAACTATGGCAGCACCGATGAGCCCTGGTGTAATAAGTCATGGCGTATAATCTGGGCCTATGAGATCCAGAGATGGGGCAAATCACACGGTTGGAGTGGTCTGAAATGAATGACCTATGCACCATTCTGTACAGTATTGAAATGTTGACGAAGATGTTTAGTGATGATTATGCCATTATCAGCATGACTATTCCCGTCATTTACATGCTGGAGCTCACTTTAAACAGTATTCATAGTCAGGTGGTGGCACTAGAGGAGGGGGAGGAAGTACAGGAGGAGTTGTATGCAGAGGGGCTCACAAGATCTCCAAGGTGCAGTTCACAGTTTATGAAT
This sequence comes from Allobates femoralis, assembly GCA_033576535.1. Lineage (NCBI taxonomy): Eukaryota > Metazoa > Chordata > Amphibia > Anura > Aromobatidae > Allobates > Allobates femoralis. The sequence goes on from JARQOC010000002.1 coordinate 138,068,651, forward strand.
GAGGGTCTACATTATGCTTGCTCAGTCCCTTCTTTATCTGGGCCTGGATCTGACTCCAAAAGCTTCTGAGCATCAGTGCAGATAATTTCCTCGTCTTGACTCACAAAAGCTTTGGAGCAGACCTCTGATTCCCAGGCTATAGTATGAGAGAAGTGCGATGCATATTCAACCATCTGTCTTACCCCATACTCAGATGGGTGGCTGGAGACTTGGGAGCTGTGCGGAAGCAAGTGGGATTGGGGTGACACCTCTGAGGACTGGTGCATTTGTGATGTAGAAGTTGAGGTGGAGGAGAGCCCACTTGCTGAAGCGCTTGCTATCCATTCAAGCGCCTGCTCTTTTTGTGCCTCATCGAGAATTGGTATCGATCGTTGTCTGAGCCGTGTCCGTACGAAAGGGATCATATCAAAATCTCCACGGAAAGAAGTAGACATCTTACTTTGGCTGGAAGATTGCCTTTCTTCAGTAGATGTTAATGTAGATTTAGTATCTACCCCACGGACACAAACTTTTTTTCCCTTTCTACCACGCCTACTCTCATTCCCACCAGCTGCAGGGCTTTTGCCACTGATTTTGTATGGGACAAAATTTGCAACTGTACAGTTGTTGGACAACAAAAATCTGGATGTAAATCAAGCAGAGGTGACTGAACGAACACTGCTACTTGACCCAAAGTGAGACCTGAGCAAGGGCAGTTAAAATTTAGAAGTAACAAATTACACAGGTGGCCTACACTGGCTTCTTTTTGTGGCACTGCTACTTGACCCAAAGTGAGACCTGGGCAAGGTGCAGTTAAAAATTAGAAGTAAGTAAGTACACAGGCGGTGTAGTTGTTTGTATTAGAAGTGGCCTACACTGCTTCTTTTTGTGGCACTGCTACTTGACCCAAAGTGAGACCTGAGCAAAGTGCAGTTAAAAATTAGAAGTAAGTAACTACACAGGCGGTGTAGTTGTTTGTATTAGAAGTGACCTACACAGGCTTCTTTTTGTCGCACTGTTACTTGACCCAAAGTGAGACCTGGGCAAGGTGCAGTTAAAAATTAGAAGTAAGTAACTACACAGACGGTGTAGTTGTTTGTATTAGAAGTGGCCTACACTGGCTTCTTTTTGTGGCACTGCTACTTGACCCAAAGTGAGATCTGGGCAAGGTGCAGTTAAAAATTAGAAGTAACTACACAGGCGGTGTAGTTGTTTGTATTAGAAGTGGCCTACACTACTTATTTTTGTGGCACTGCTACTTGACCCAAAGTGAGACCTGGGCAAGGTGCAGTTAAAAATTAGAAGTAACTAACTACACAGGTGGTGTAGTTGTTTGTATTAGAAGTGGCCTACACTACTTCTTTTTGTGGCACTGCTACTTGACCCAAAGTGAGACCTGGGCAAGGTGCAGTTAAAAATTAGAAGTAAGTAACTACACAGGCGGTGTAGTTGTTTGTATTAGAAGTGGCCTACACTGGCTTCTTTTTGTGGCTCTGCTACTTGACCCAAAGTGAGACCTGGGTAAGGCTGTGGTTCCACATAGAAGTCCGTTTTTGGAAGTGATTTTCATCACCAATCTGTTTTTTATAGGGTGCTTTTTGAGCCTCCTGCACTCCTGAACGTTTTTGGACTTAGTCATTTTTTCATTAAAAACGCATGCGCGTTAACGCATGCGCAAACGCAAGTGCCAAATATGCCATGCGTTTGCGCATGCGTTTCCCATAGGGCCCCATGTTAAAAAAACGCATGCGTTTTTTAACTGATGCCAAAAGCGTTGCATGCAACGTTTTTGGCTCAAAAACGGACAGGGCAATGTTTTGAGCTCCAGAGAAAAACGGACAGGGTGTTTATTACATCCAATCCGTTTTTCTGTCAGTTTTTGGACTTAGAAAAAAAAATTAACAAAGATGACGCCAAAAACGGACTGAGGGCTCATGTGGAACCCCAGCCTAAGGTGCAGTTAAAGATTAGAAGTAACTAACTACACAGGCGGTGTAGTTGTTTGTATTAGAAGTGGCCTACACTGGCTTCTTTTTGTGGCACTGCTACTTGACCCAAAGTGAGACCTGGGCAAGGTGCAGGTAAAAATTAGCACCAACTACACAGGCAGTGTAGCTTCTTTCACAAGTGGGCTACACCACTGTGTAAGTGACACTGCTACTGTACTAGCCCGAACAAATTGCCTGGACTAGCTGCAGCCAAAAAATGCCTACTAAGGCAGGTGGTGTAGCTTTCTTCACAGCAGTGCTACACTACTTACCCTAAAGGACTCCCAGAGCTAGATGTGGCCAGATGCTGTGAAAAACGCTTGCACAGCACTGGCACACTTCTGCCTGGCAAAAACTAAGGGTATGTGCACATCAGTCGTTTTGTGGGCTGCTTTTGGACGTTTTCCGTCGGCGTTTTCCGCTCCGTTTTATGTTAATTTATGTTAATCCTACCCTCCGGTTGGATTAACATGCTAGTCAATGGATTTTAGAAAACTCTGTCTACATTACAACGTTTTACTTCTGGTCGTTTTCAGTCAAAACTGAGTTTTTTCACCGGTTTCCAAAAATAGAGCAAGTGACTTCTTTCCTCCGTTTTTCCACCGGTTTCAGCTGAACAAGTGCACTAAAAACTCAGTTTTAAAACCGCTCAGAAAAACCGCCGACAAAACGCTGTAAAACCGGGCGGAAAACGAGCAAAAAACGAGCAAAAAACGAGCAAAAAACGAGGGACACTGCTGAGCACAGAAAACTCAGTTTCTGCCAGTGTCCTCCGGTTCCCGGTCGGTCTGCAGAAATGCAGAACCGACTGATGTGCACATAGCCTAATAGGGACTGCTCTAACCTAGCCCTAAAAAGGGCTGAAATTACAACTAGTCCCTGCTTCTATGAAGTACACCTGAAAAAGGGCTGCTAGACTACTAGTCCCTAGTCCCTAATCGCTACTCCTATGAAGCAGCCCTCAAAAGGGCTGATACTCCTAAAATTCACACCCTCCCTCCAGTCCCTACTCCCTAAACCTATCTATCTACCTCACTAGCTGAATCAGAACACAATTGCTTGATTTCACTCTATATCGCCCACAGCAGCAGCAGTGCCGTCTGACAGAGCTACAGCAATGAGCAAATGGTGGCGATGGAGAAAATGGCTGGGTCTTATAGGGCTAGGATATGTGACTTACACAGCCAATGATGCCTGACCTTGCTTGTGTGCAAAGAATGCACTTTGCTGTGTGTATGTGTGATT
>JARQOC010000002.1:138071962-138105045 GCA_033576535.1 Allobates femoralis
TGCTTAGCCTGTACTATAATGCAATCAGCACAATATGTTAAATCCACGGTCACTGGAGAAACATATAAAATTTAATTTGACATAAATTGTACCACTTCCTTTGTCATATATTTACTTGAATGCCCCTGTGGTTATCAGTATGTGGGACGGACCAGCCAGGAATTACATTGTAGGGTGAACAAGCACAGATCAAATATTAAGAAAGGGTATGCACAACATGGTGTCTCACATCATTTCAATAAAGTTCACAATAGAGATCCCAGATCACTTAGAATCACAGCCATTGACCATATTCCCGAGTACACCATCAATAAACTGGGAGCTCTCAATAAGTGGGAAAAATACTGGATTTACAAACTGGATACCCTCAGACCTAAAGCATAGTCTCTGAAATCATTTAACAGTGTTGGAATTAATTAAGTTTGGCTAAATGTGGATATATATCTTACTGAAAAACATCTTATTCATGTCTGGTTGCTACTTTTTACTATCCGGATTAAGGCTAGGGTCACACTGGCGTCGTGGATGCGTTTTTTCCATGGGTTTTTCACACTTGTACTTTGTGAAAAAAGCATGCAAAAACGCATCCATAGGCTCCAATGCAAAAAACGCATGGCCAAAGTGCGTTTTTTGGATGCATTTTTTGGCTCAGCACCAAAAAATGCATCATGGTGTACTTTTTGGCGCATTTTTGGTGATTTTAAAAAACGCATGCATTTTTGTAGCATGGGGCCCTAGGGGAAACGCATGCAAAAACGCATGACACTAAATGGTACCATGCGTTTTCGCATGCGTTTTTGCTTGAGTTTTTAAAGGCTGCTCCAGACCTAACAGCAAAAACGCAGCTCAAAAACGCAGGCTGCCAAAAACATCCTCAAAAACGCAGCCAAGTGTGACCCTAGCCTAAGATTACTTTGTCATCAATATATATATATATGACAGAATAACAACATATTGGTTCAAAAGGTTCATGATAGGTATTCTAAAAAATGTTTGGAGTTCCTATCTTGATGACACTCTGATTGCTAATATTGTATTGACATAGTTAAAAACAGCGCTTGTATATTTGTGTTAATCATCTATGAATTCCTTGTGTATTTTTTGGAGCTGAACCCGTTTCAGACCCTTTCTATTTTTGTACTTTCATATCACTAACAATCTCAACCAACACACTAGACTCCTCCTGTCCAATTCTGCTGGACCAGACACATATGTTTCTTCCTTCTGTTGGTTCAGATCGTATTCTGAACGGTAATACCACATACCATAGACTGTTTGCCGCACTGAATTTTGTTTTTCATTTGTTTTTCCTATGTCACTTCTTTCTTCTTGACTCATTCCACTGTGTTTCTTCAGTTCATTCTGGCGAATCCGGCTAGCGCGATGCTTCTTCTTTCTTGTCTTTTCAGCTCCGGTTTGCTGGTTCATATTGCATATAAAAATTAGACACTTTGCAATATAGATAATTTTATCACACTTAGTTGACCCTCATGTATTCTTCCCTCAGCCTACATCATCCCATTTTTGTATTTTCTGGTCAGATTGAATCAACCTGGTCTGTTATTTTGATCACATACAGACATATGACACTCTACATCATAGAAATCTTGCGACAATGAAGTTTTATTCCCATATGCCTCTTTGTGGATGTATCCTGCTCCCTTTTATATGAAATCATTTTTTGGGAGTTTATCAACATCTTTATAAGTTTTGAATATAGTTTTACCATTTGAGTCATATATTTATTACCATTGAGAAAGAATTCAAATGAGTCTTAAGTACATTTTTTATAGTTTTTTTTTACCCATATGTTCATATTTTATTCTTCAATTTTTAATATGTTTTCATCTACCATATGCAGAGAGACAAATACCTAGACATAACAATATATCTCAGAAATAAATATTGATTTATCTTTTGTACAAATAAAACACCAAAAAACTTTCTCATATGATTTTTTAGCTTTTTTCTTAGATGAAATTATCAATAAAAAAATGCATTCCCAGAAAAATAGTAATAAATAACCCCTTTCCTCGCCCCTTTTTTACTTCTTCTTTTATTTTTTTAATATAATTAAAGAGTTTTCAAAATAAATATTTTTTGTGACGATTATCTTGTCCCTCCGACCATCTCAATTTTATCCAGCCCTTCAGCTCTCTTTTTTCAATTCTGTTTTTCAGGCGTCCTGATTCCAGTGAGTCATTGATACTATAAAATTAATGAAAGAATCTGTTTGACACATAAAGGGTCACGAACATGTGAAGCTTGGACCCTATTTTGCTTGGGCTGTGTCGCCTCATTACCACAAAACCATTCTTACAGATGATTATTTTTGCGTCTCACTGTGCAAATGACTCTTGAACAGTTGATTACAGTTGTGGCCAAAAGTATTGACACCCCTGCAATTCTGTCAGATAATACTCAGTTTCTTCCTGAAAATGATTGCAATCAAAAATCCTTTGGTATTATTATCTTCATTTAATTTGTCTTCAATGAAAAAACACAAAAGAGAATGAAGCAAAAAGCAAAACATTGATCATTTCACACAAAACTCCAAAAATGGGCCAGACAAAAGTATTGGCACCCTCAGCCTAATACTTGGTTGCACAACCATTAGCCAAAAGAACTGTGGTCAACCGCTTCCGGTAACCATCAATGAGTTTCTTACAATGCTCTGCTGGAATTTTAGACCATTCTTGTTTGGCAAACTGCTCCAGGTCCCTGATATTTGAAGGGTGCCTTCTCCAAACTGCCATTTTTAGATCTCTCCACAGGTGTTCTATGGGATTCAGGTCTGGACTCATTGCTGGCCACCTTAGAAGTCTCCAGTGCTTTCTCTCAAACCATTTTCTAGTGCTTTTTGAAGTGTCTTTTGGGTCATTGTCCTGCTGGAAGACCCATGACCTCTGAGGGAGACCCAGCTTTCTCACAGTGGGCCCTACATTATGCTGTAAAATTTGTTGGTAGTCTTCAGACTTCATAATGCCATGCACACGGTCAAGCAGTCCAGTGGCAGAGGCAGCAAAGCAACCCCAAAACATCAGAAAACCTCCGCCGTGTTTGACTGTAGGGACCGTGTTCTTTTCTTTGAATGCCTCTTTTTTTCTCCTGTAAACTCTATGTTGATGCCTTTGCCCAAAAAGCTCTACTTTTGTCTCATCTGACCAGAGAACATTCTTCCAAAACGCTTAAGGCTTTCCCAGGTAAGTTTTGGCAAACTCCAGCCTGGCTTTTTTATGTCTCGGGGTAAGAAGTGGGGTCTTCCTGGGTCTCCTACCATACAGTCCCTTTTCATTCAGACGCCGATGGATAGTACGAGTTGACACTGTTGCAACCCTCGGACTGCAGGGCAGCTTGAACTTGTTTCGATGTTAGTCAAGGTTCTTTATCCACCATCCGCACAATTGCGTTGAAATCTCTTGTCAATTTTTCTTTTCCGTCCACATCTAAGGAGGTTAGCCACAGTGCCATGGGCTTTAAACTTCTTGATGACACGATGACACTGCGCACGGTAGACACAGGAACATTCAGGTTTTTGGAGATGGACGTGCAGCCTTGAGATTGCTCATGCTTCCTCACAATTTGGTTTCTCAAGTCCTCAGACAGTTCTTTGGTCTTCTTTCTTTTCTCCATGCTCAATGTGGTGCACACAAGGACACAGGACAGAGGTTGAGTCAACTTTAATCCATGTCAACTGGCTGCAAGTGTGATTTAGTTATTGCCAACACCTGTTAGGTGCCACAGGTAAGTTACAGGTGCTGTTAATTACACAAATTAGAGAAGCATCACATGATTTTTCTAACAGTGCCAATACTTTTGTCCACCCCCTTTTTTATGTTTGGTGTGGAATTATATCCAATTTGGCTTTAGGTCAATTCTTTTTGTGTTTTTTCATTGAAGACAAATGAAATGAAGATAATAATACCAAAGAATTTGTGATTGCAATCATTTTCAGGAAGAAACTGAGTATTATCTGACACATGAACAGCAACTGTTTTGATTGTCAGCACTCACAGTATAATGGTATCACTGCGTGCTCTCTTTGCTTTAATTATATTTATTTTTATTCTTTCTGAAGGTTCATTGCCCACTTCTATCCTACCTCTTCCACCCCATTGTTCCCCTTCTTTTTATTTACTTCTTACCGACAATTGATATATTTTCAGACATATATGAGAATTTTTGATATTTTTCCTACATGTCCCAAGACTCCTTTAGTTAATACCAGGCACATCATTTCTACACATTTTTAGAGCATGAACAGACACTGATTCTTAATTGTCAGCACTTCTAGCATAATCGGATCGCTGCTTGCGCCTTCACTTTTTGATTTCTCTTCTCTGAAGGTTCGTGCTTAACTTCACCCTTGGAATATGGTTTCGACACAATCCTTTGAAATGTATTTTTATTTTTTCCTTTTCATGCTAAGTTTAAGACAAAAGGTTTTTTGGTGCTGGTTTTCATATAATTTTGTGGTGTTACATACATTTAGAGTTTATGTTTTTGCCTGTTTTTTTCACTGATGACACACAACTTCACGTCACACTCAGGGCCGTATTTGGAGTTCCTGCTGCCCTAGGCACTCTCAACGGCCGCCCCCCCCCGGCCCCTCCCCCTATTGCAGCCCCTCCCCCATCATGGCTCCTCCCCGCGTTACGGACAATCTTCCCCCCAGTCGCGGCCTTCCCCCCCAAGCTTCATGTAGCTTCTCCCCCCACATTTCATCATGTAGTACATATAAAAGGTTTGTCCAACCACACTACAGAGACATACTGATAGGAGGTTTACATTGTGAGCCCCAATGGGGACAGTGTTGATGATGTATGTAAAGTGCTGTGGAGTTCATAGTGTAATATAATTGCAAAAAATATTATTCTTAATATGATGTCACAATACCGGGATCAGAGGATCTTGTATTTCAAGGTCAGGGGCTCTCCGACGCCGTGTTGCTGCCTGTCTCGTTGTCTTCCTCTTTTGACACTGTAGTGCGGTGGACAAGAGAGCATTAACTGGTTAATAACAAGCAGTATGGAGTGTGTACTAACTGAGCCATAAACCCTCCCCATACCATGTCCCGCAGACATTGTAGGATTACTATATGGATTTTATTATTAGGGTACGGACACACTGGCGTGAAACTCGGATGAGTGCAATGTGTGATTTCATCACATTGCACTCGGACCAATGTTAATCGATGTCTGAGAGCACTGGCGAGTGTCGGACGCTTTTTTCTCAGCCAGATTCAGGATGAGAAAAAAGTCGCAACATTCTGCGACAGTCTGCAATTCACACCGAGACTCACCAATGCAAGTCTATGGGTCTGACAAAATTACATACCGCACACTGACAGCACACGGACCATCTGAGAGGTATCAGTTTTTTTCACTGATACATTCTCATTCTGTAACCGAGAACAATGTAACATGTTCCTGTAAATGATTCTACACTAATAGCTGCTGAGGAAAGAACAGATTGCACACAGATGTGTACCACCATGTCCTCAGCTCTGTGCATAGACAGTGTACCACCATGTCCTCAGCTATGTGCTGTGTACCACCATCTCCCCAGCTCTGTGCTTTGCACAGACAGTGTACCGCCATATCCTCAGCTCCATGCTGTGCACAGACAGTGTACGGTACACTGTCTGTGCACAGCACGAAGCTAAGGACATGGTGGTACACTGTGCACAGCACGGAGCTGGGGAGATGGTGGTACACTGTCTGTGCACAGCACAGAGCCGAGGACATCCCAGAAGAGACAGACAGGCCACAGACGGACGGCAGGACAACACTGAGCCCACCTGGAAGAACAACAACACCCAACACACTGACCAGAAATCATATAGTACAGGCAGGTAGGAAAACTACACACCCTGCCAACTCAGGAAGGTAGCAGCAGCTGCATGGAGGCAGACACACGGTACAGCCGCCATTATCACCACAAACAGTGCCAGCCACAGCCTCAGTCCTCATGCACCCCCGTCCTTCTCTCCTCTGTCCCTTCTGCTGCTCCTGTCCTCCTGCACCCCCGTTCTCCTCTCCTCTGTCCTCCTGCATCCCCGTCCTCCTCTCCTCTGCCCTCCTGCACCTCCGTCCTCCTCTCCCCTCCTGCACCCCCGTCCTCTTCTCCTCTGCTCTCCTGCACCCCCGTCCTCCTCTCCTCTGCCCTCCTGCACCCCCGTCCTCCTCTCCTCTGCCCTCCTGCACCCCCGTCCTCCTCTCCTCTGTCCCTCCTGCACCCCGTCCTCCTCTTTCCTCCTACACCCCCCGTCCTCCTCTCCTCTGCCCTCCTGCATCCCCGCCCTGCTCTCCTCTGCCCTCCTGCATCCCCGCCCTGCTCTCCTCTGTCCCTCCTCTCTGCTCCTCTTGCACCCCCATCCTCCTCTCCTCTGTCCCTCCTGCACCCCGTCGTCCTCTCCTCTGTCCCTCCTGCACCCCCGTCGTCCTCTCCTCTGTCCCTCCTGCACCCCCGTCATCCTCTCCTCTGTCCCTCCTGCACCCCCGTCCTGCTCTCCTCTGCCCTCCTGCACCCCCCAGTCCTGCTCTCCTCTGTCCCTCCTGCTGCTCCTCTTGTACCCTCGTCCTCCTCTCCCCTGTCCCTCCTGCTGCTCAGCTGTCCTCCTGCACCCCCGTCCTCCTCTCCTCTGTCCCTCCTGCACCCCTGTCGTCCTCTCCTCTGCCCTCCTGCACCCCCGTCCTGCTCTCCTCTGTCCTCCTGCATCCCCGTCCTCCTCTCCTCTGTCCCTCCTGCTGCTCCTCTTGCACCCCCGTCCTCCTCTCCCCTGTCCCTCCTGCTGCTCGGCTGTCCTCCTGCACCCCCGTCCTCCTCTCCTCTGTCCCTCCTGCACCCCCGTCGTCGTCCTCTCCTCTGCCCTCCTGCACCCCCGTCCTGCTCTCCTCTGTCCCTTCTGCACCCCCGTCCTGCTCTCCTCTGCCCCTCCTGCACCCACGTCCTGCTCTCCTCTGCCCTCCTGCACCCCCATCCTGCTCTCCTCTGTCCCTCCTGCTGCTCCTCTTGCACCCCCGTCCTCCTCTCCCCTGTCCCTCCTGCTGCTCGGCTGTCCTCCTGCACCCCCGTCCTCCTCTCCTCTGTCCCTCCTGCACCTCCGTCCTCCTCTCCTCTGCCCTCCTGCACCCCCGTCCTGCTCTCCTCTGCCCCTCCTGCACCTCCGTCCTGCTCTCCTCTGTCCTCCTGCACCCCCGTCCTGCTCTCCTCCTGCACCCCCGTCCTCCTCTCCTCTGTCCCTCCTGCACCCCCATCCTCCTCTACTCTGTCCCTCCTGCACCCCCGTCCTCCTCTACTCTGTCCCTCCTGCACCCCCGTCCTCCTCTCCTCTGTCCCTCCTGCATCCCCGTCCTCCTCTCCTCTGTCCCTCCTGCACCCCCGTCCTCCTCTCCTCTGTCCCTCCTGCTGCTCGGCTGTCCTCATGCACCCCCGTCCTCCTCTCCTCTGTCCCTCCTGCACCCCCGTCGTCCTCTCCTCTGTCCCTCCTGCACCCCCGTCCTCCTCTCCTCTGTCCTCCTGCACCCACGTCCTCCTCTCCTCTGTCCCTCCTGCTGCTCCTCTTGCACCCTCCTCCTCCTCTCCCTTGTCCCTCCTGCTGCTCCTCTGTCCTCCTGCACCCATGTCCTCCTCTCCGCTGTCCCTCTGCACCCCCGTCCTCCTCTCCCCTGTCCCTCCTGCTGCTCGGCTGTCCTCCTGCACCCCCGTCCTGCTCTCCTCTGTCCTCCTGCACCCCCGTCCTCCTCTCCTGTCCCTCCTCCTGCTCCTCTTGCACCCCCGTCCTCCTCTCCTCTGTCCCTCCTGCTGCTCGGCTGTCCTCATGCACCCCCGTCCTCCTCTCCTCTGTCCCTCCTGCACCCCCGTCGTCCTCTCCTCTGTCCCTCCTGCACCCCCGTCCTCCTCTCCCCTGTCCCTCCTGCTGCTCGGCTGTCCTCCTGCACCCCCGTTCTGCTCTCCTCTGTCCTCCTGCACCCCCGTCCTCCTCTCCTGTCCCTCCTCCTGCTCCTCTTGCCCCCCGTCCTCCTCTCCTCTGTCCCTCCTGCTGCTCGGCTGTCCTCCTGCACCCCATCCTCCTCTGTCCCTCCTGCTGCTCCTCTTGCACCCCGTCCTCCTCTCCTTTGTCCCTCCTGCTGCTCCTCTATCCTCCTACACCCCTGTCCTCCTCTCTGCTGTCCCTCTGTCCTTCTGCACCACAGTCCTCCTCTCTTCTGTCCCTCCTGCTCCTCCTCTTTCCTCTCCTCCTGTCCCCTTGTTTCTGTCCCCGTGCCCCTCTGTCCTCTTCTTCTCTGTCCCCCTGTTTCTGTCCTTCTGCCCCTCTGTTTCTGTCCTCTTCTCCTCGGACCTCTGCTCCTTTGTCCTCTTCTCCTCTGTCCCCTGCACAGTTCCCCCACACTTCCCTCACCTGGTGCTGGCTGCTCAAATTGGCCGGGCCGGGCTCCCTCTGAGCACATTGATGCACCAGCCGCACCATCCTCCAGTGCCTCCAGCCGGCTGCTTCCTCGTTTCCCTGGGCCTGGAGGGGCGGCTGGGTGCAGGAGCCGCCGGTGCAGGAGCCGCCGATGCAGGAGCCGCCAGTGCAGGAGCCGCCAGTGCAGGAGCCACTAGTTCAGGAGCCGCCAGAGCTGCCACCGCCGCAGCACTTGGGCGCACGGGAGAGGAGGAAATAGAGCGGGAACTTCAAGTTTCCCCTCATTTGCGGGCCCCTCCTTCTCCTCGTCTCTTCCGGGTGTCTGACAGAGGTGGGTGGGTGGGAAGGCAGGCGGGGCGGCCGTAATGATGAAGGGAAGGGGGGGTATGGGGGCGGGGCTTGCGACCCGGCCGGCCCGGAGCCGGAAAAAAAAAAAAAAGAAGAAAAAAAAAAAAAACACGCTGAAACGCCGCCCCCTATGAGAATGGCGCCGCCCTAGGCACGTGCCTACGAGTGCCTAATGGCAAAAACGGCCCTGGTCACACTGTCCCTCCCTGTTCAGTGACGTCATGGTGAATCATCAACATTGCTATTTGGCGCCTTTTTGTATATATAAAGCGGACTGTATGCATTGCTTTGTATTTTCCCAGAGGAAGGAGCTGGGTATTGGCTCAGAAACACGTCGGATTAAACATACACCTTCATCCAGATACTCCAGTCTTCTGGTCTTCTTTGGCAGTAGCGCGAATAAAACAACACTTCGTCCTGTATATGCTAGTTCTGGACCAGAGTGACCCATGGATGTGTGGATCCAACAGCAGCTGCCTACTAAGCGACTAAACTGGTTGTATGTTTACACAACCGGATTAGGTGAGCAGATTCCACTATTGAACATATCCACTCTCCACATTTAGGAGATAAGACCGTATTGCGCATTTTATCTCATATTTTAGGATAGTTCATGGGCTCATTAACAAGTGGAATAGATGGGATTATCTCTACACTGCTGGTGTCATGTCCCATTATTATTATTATTTATTTATATAGCACCATTAGGTTCCATGGCGCTTTTGATGTGCAAGGGCAGATGAGGACAAGAACATAAAATGCCGACAATCAAATCGTACAGGTACAGTAGGGTAGATGACCCTGTCCACGAGGGCTCACAGTCTATAGGGGATGGGTGGGGAGACAGTAGGAGGGGGAGAATGTCCCATGACTTGGGAATCTTACAGTATAGTATGGTCATTATATTGTGCCATTGCGTTGATATGTTATAAGGTTTGTCTTTTTAGAAGGTTGTCCTCCTTCTCTCCTTGTAGCCACTCTGATGTCAGCATATCTATGAAGCTCTGGTTCAGAATTGTCCTTATTTACCTACTGTAACTGTGCATAATACAAGAATTCAGCTGGAAAATAAATTACTTCTTCTGCAATCTTCAAACATGCCTCTGTAGTTGAGTGAAGCTATCTGATGACATTTCTACATGTAAGTAGTGGTAAATATGGTCAGACACAGAAGTGGTGATCAAGTGCCCTACACTTGCATCTTAGTTATGGAGTTAGAATAGCTGGACTTTTTATGCTTGTCAAGCAGTCTATGGCTCCAGTCAGATGTTCATACAACCTGAGAGAGCTCAACATAATAGTGTTAGGCTGATATTTCGTACATGTTCGTATGACTGCTCCACTGGCTCCCTAAGGCACTCACACTATTCCAGTGTCGGTCTCTTCTCCACTCTTTACAAGCGCTTCTTGTTGCAGCTATGCTTCACTGTACATTCTTACACCAAGATATGAGAAAATATGTCACCCTATGTCATTACTTGGAAGAGGTCACATTGTAATGTCAGAATGTGCTTTGAGGCAAAGAGTAAAGCGTATACTGGTGCTGGTGCAAACTGATATATATAGGTTATATTTCTTAGTTTGGACAGTCATGCTGTTCTTTATCTTCAAACGGGAATAATAATTGTGGAAAGTATTACTTTACGTACCGTATCTTACTACTTACAGTATAAATGGATATCATATTTGAAAGTAAGCCAAGTTAGAAAATTAGAACACAAATTTCAATATTACTAGTTGGTAATTTTACATGTAAATCTAAATATACTAAAGCAGCAAATTTGCATCTCCTGCCATGGTTGATGCACCCAATTCTAATTCCATCTTGGGAAACTCGATGACTAACTTTATTTGATTTTCTATTAGCAGAAAATTACTAGTTTAAAAAGCTGATAATAAAAGCCAGCTTTTGTAATGACTTGATGAGAGTTTTATTTCAACTTTCACTTAGTGTTATCTAGTTCCTGAGTTGCTCTCACTTGTAAAACTTGTTAATTGATAATATCTAGTGTTTATGTTATCATAATAATATCTGATAATACTTGTGGTTAAATAACAATTAAAGGCATTACCATTTTGAAGAAATAGTAAATTATAGTCATAGGTTATGATTTGGCATAGTTGATTTTCCACATATGATTTGGTAATAAGATGAAATCAGACATATCTCCATATATATGAGCAGGTGTCATAGTTTGATGTGGCAAGGTCAAGTAGATACTGTTGTGTTAGGCTGCCTTCACACTGCGGCAGTGTCCGGTCCGGGGCTGTCATGATTGACAGCCTGGACCGGAGTTTTCCTCCATAGAATCCTGTCGGGCTGCACGGAGCTGGATCCCGGCGGGTGGTAATTATCTGCTATCCGGCTGCTGTGTCGCCGGATGAATCGTGCAGAAGTGGGGATTTTCTGCCGATTCCAAAACCGGTGCATGCAACGTTTTTGGAATCGGCAGAAAATCCCCACTTCTGCAGGTTTCATCCGGCGACACAGCAGCCGGATAGCAGCTAATTAACACCCGCCGGGATCCAGCTCCGTGCAGCCCGACAGGATTCTATGGAGGAAAACTCCGGTCCAGGCTGTCAATCATGACAGCCCCGGACCGGACACTGCCGCAGTGTGAAGGCAGCCTTAACCAGATATTATTTTGATGATTTTGGTGTGATCAGTGGACCATTTGATATGAATGAAGATTCTTGACGGATAGGTAATGTTGCATGAGATTGCTTGAATTTCTTGTTTTTGAGGTAGATACACCACAACCAGAAGTGCCCTGCAGTTATTTTCTCCCTTCTCCCCATAAAAATAAACATAATTAATTAGCTGAGCAACCATTTATGTAGTTGAGGCAGCTGAGAGAGATTTGTTTAGCTGATTGACCTTACAGCTTACAGCTATTTCATACATATGAGCATATTATATATATAGCATTATATGCATTAGGTGAATAAAAAATTCAGATATCACTGCACACCAAGAAGCATTGTCCTCTGTGTGTAGATAATTAGACAATCTAGAAGAGATCAGTATCCTGAAAACCAAATGATCCCTGTGCAATTCCTAATCAAAGAAGTGTTGAACGATAATTACCCCCAAAGTAGACCGGCTGTGCGAGGAACGGCTTGGTGACACCACAAACATGCAATATTTCAATGCCATGTCTACAATAATCCAATTTCAAAACTATCCATGATTGGGGAGCATATATGCTTCTGTAGATTTATAGTCAGGGGCGTAACTACAACAGGTGTAGGGGTTGCAATTGCCCCTGGGCCCTGGAGCCTAGGGTGGCCCAAAAGTCCCTTTGGCCTATAGAAAAAGAATATTGCTATTAAATATTTGCAATAATTGGGGGCCCCATTGAAGTTTCGCATAGTGATCCATGAGCTTCAAGTTACGCCATTGTTTGTAGTCCAGGATTTTCAGCCTTGGGAAAATAAAGAAATGTTATATCAACCTGAATTATGTCATGTTTGATGTGTTTGGGATGGTAAAAATATGCTCAGAAACTTGACAGGCATGTTATTCCACTAGGAAGTTTCTATGGGAAAATAAGATTTTTAAGAGTTTTTCTTTGTATTTAATTAGCCTTTCTAATCTCACATGACCAGGAATAAGAGTGGGGGGTCTGGATGGGACTTTTAAAAATTTCCCATCAAGAGAGATACACAGCATCAGAAAATAACGAGGATTTGGATCTGCCCAAATGTAAGTGTTGTCGTCACCACAAAGTACCACTTAACAATCTATCACCTAAATAATGGCAGAGAAGGGCACAATAGAGTCTTATCTCTTTCCTTTATGGCCAATAATCAGTGTAATACTGCTCAACTTGCCCGGTTGTGTGACCCACAACCGCTATAGTTGCCTTATACAGCTGCTGCTGGATCCACCATTCCACGTGGATGGTAATGCATACACCAAGGATCACAGAGAAAAAAGATGAAGACGATCCGCGCTGCTGTATATGAATGAAGATGGACCAAGATTTTAATGGAAGCAGTGCTTATTTTAACGCGCTTCAAGGCTGTTCCAGGCTCTTCTTCAGGAATACCCGACAAATCAATGGAAACTTCAAAATGGCCACCATGGTCACCAAACATCTAGAAAAGTTTCCCTCTCCCATATACTAATGTACCACAAACAGGAAGTTGATATCACCATCCATTCCCGTTTTATTTAGGTGCATCAATATAAATGACCCACTCTGTACAGTATGAGCTCACACATAACCCCCTATCAATAGTATATTGTACACCCCAACATAGCTCCCTACATACATTATGAACCCCCACATAGACCCTTTATACAGTATGAACCCTCACATAGCCCCTTATAAAAAGTATAAGCCCCGATATAGCCCTCCGATATACAGTATGAACCCCATATAGCCCCTATGTACAGTTTGAACCCCCACATAGCCCCTTTATACAGTATTAACCCCAACATTGCAACTTATAAACAGTATAAGCCACCACATATCCCCTACATACATAGTCCCCTATATTCAGCATGAGCCCGCACACAGCCTCCCTATATTCAGTTTGAGCTGCTACTGAGTCCCTCTATATACAGTGTCAGCCTCCACATTGCCCTCCTTAATACAGTATGAACCCCCACATAGCCCCTTAGCCCGTTGCACATAGGAAAGATCCAAACCTGCCCCCTTTATGATGTCCATATGCCCAAATTAATAGGAATTGTCTGCATGAAAGAGCTATTTTTTAATATCTGGAAATATTGTGTTGCTGTATAACATTTCCAGTGTCTAATATAAGTTTTACTAAGGATAGGATCACTCTACATTTATGTAAACACCCCTGCAGCCAAACACATTAAAAAGGAATGGGAAATATAAAGGAAAGTCATATACTTATAGTTCAAACAGGGAAGGGTTCATGATTTATAGAACCACTGCAAACATTTACCGAATCAGCAATTTGGTGCCATCTGCGTTGGCATCACTGCTGAGCTCAGTCATTGGCTGCAACGATCATGTGATGTTGACATATTGGCAGCTACAGTAGCAAAGACTGGAGGCAGCAATGGAGATCTGGGTAAATACAGCTATCTTTGTCACTTACATACACAGGAGAAACCAATGGGGAAAAATATAAATGGACCACTCATTTAATAAACATTCTTAATATTCAATTTTCAAATATTAAACATTACAATAAAGTGCAACTCTAATGTATTATGTGCATTGGTATTCGCCTTTTCTTGTTCTAATTTTGTATTTTTGACAAGTGAAAAAAGTATCCAATTTCAGCAAATGTTAAGGAAGCCAAGATTCACCTCTCCAGATCTGTGTGATGTGTTCAGTTAGGGTATGTGCCCACATAGTGGTTTAACGTCGGTTTAGCAGCGAAAACCGCCGGCGGTTTAGCATAGGTTTTATTTAAATTTATGTAAATCCTTAGCAGCGTTAGGACTTGCATGTAACCCTATGTAATTTAGAAACCGCTGTGCACACAGTCGGTTTATGTGAGCGGATCTGCCAGAGGTTGAGCGGTTTCCTAGCGGTTTAGGAGCATACAGCATGTCAATTCTTCTCAGCGGTTTTTGATCGTTTTCATGAACAAAATCCTCCATAGAAAAACTGCCGGAAAAACCGACTGAAAAACGCTGTGCACACGCTGAAAAAAAACGCTGGGAAACAGCTGGAGACTTCAGAGCTCAGAACTCTAGGCTCCTGCAAATTTCCACCGGTTTACTGACGGTTTAAACGTCACTAAACCACTATGTGGGCACATACCCTTACACAGGAGGCGCAGCCAAGTGTCTTGGAAATGATTGTAAATTGTTGGCAACTAGGTGTGAAGCGCTCTCACTCTGACCTCATTTGAACATAAATTTAAAGCCTTCATAACTAATGTCTATTTTATACTACATGCACTGACGGAACGCTGATTTTCCAAACATACATGAGAACAAGGAATTTTGGATTTGCAGGCAGTTTTTATGCTCTGATGTAAAATGTGTTATTCTGGAACTATTCAGTACACAATTTCATTCATTTAAACATGCATATATAACTGTAGTGGTTTCATTATTACACCATACATTTAGCCTATTACATATTGTATGTCCCTTTACTTTTAAATCTGTATTACAAAATCAATTTAAAAGGAATCTGTCACCAGGTGTTTGCTACCTCACCTGAGAGCTGCATCATGTACACAAAGAGACCCTGAATCCAACAAAGTGTCACTTTCTGGTCTGTTTACAGTAGTTTTGGTAAAATCACAATATTTTCTGCTGTCGATCTACTAGTTCTCTGAATGCCGATGTTTTGGTTCAGCTGATGAGCTGGATTGTCCAAGTCCAAGGTTTGGGTGGATACACGATCCATGAACATCAGTGCAGCAGGCAGGAGAGACATATGCAAAATGGATAGTAGAGGCACTGTGTGCCACAGGCAAACATGAGACTGGAAAGCAGGTAGCAGAAGCACTGCTGTCCACAGGCAGAAAGGAGATCAGCATGCAGGACGTAGAAGCACTAGAGGCAACAGATAGTCTGGAGACATGAAAACTAAGTCTTAATATAATACCAAGACACAGGTGTGTGTCTTGGTGAACCTCATATAGGCCCAGGCAGGCAATCACCTGGTAGCCTGCCGGCCACCAAAAATGCCTGACATGCAGCACAAAAGAGTTCAGCGGACAAGGGTGAGGAGAGCAAAACCCGGATCTGGGACAGGTGTGCAATAGCTAAGATCTGTAAAACCGCTCCCAAGCCACTGATTTGCAGCCTTCTGTGTACACTAAGCAGAGTCAGAAAGTCACCAAACTTTGAGAAAGGTGACAGCAATTAGGGAAAAGTCATATTCAAAAAACAAACCCCAAGTGTATAAAAAAATAACTTTTATCTAGACAAGTATCTTTTTTTTGAGTACAATAATAATTTCCTGACTTTTTGCATGGATAACTCTTTGACGTTTTCCCTAATTGCGTAAACTGATTACTCAAATAGAAGCATAAGGAAATTCTAAATCATATCCAAAAAATAAACCCCAAACCTAGTGGGCTACGGACTTTCCCCTACCTAACCGCGGAGTTTTAAGCACCCTACTTTTTAGTGGTGTCCCCACTCCCTGGAGGCTCACCCTAGGTTTTGAAAACTCAGGAAATACCACAAGTGGAACAATCTATGATAATCGTCAAGTCTATTGGGATGAACAGACACTATACATTACACCACCTCTTGAACAAGATAAAATATCATTATTTTCAGTTCCAAGAACCTGTAAACAATATTCCATTGTCAAGTTCATAGAGTCTACAGTTGTTATGTTGATATCCACTCCATCAAACTTAACTTAATAGGTTCTTCTCCTGGAAATATACGTTTGCTTAAAATTATGTCTCACCCACAAGGGTATGGGGTAGTCAGATCTCGGGCGTTTGGATGCAGGGATGTCATGGGTGGTCGGTGCCCAAGTCTGTGCCCTCGTGGTGGCAATTAAAAGGGGGTATTTACAGAGATAAGAGTTTATAGGTAATTGTCGTCGTTACGCAACCTCTAGATCTGGTGATGGCACCGGTGCTGCTGAGGCCTCCATGGTGATGGGTGGCAGCAAGATGTTGTGGCTCCCTACAGGTGGAACGGGGTCCCCGTGGCTGTAAAAGTAGAATGGTAGGATAGTTCAGATAGAAAAGACGGCACTCACCGGTCAGCATTGCACTTTTATTCAAGTTTGCAGGTTACATGTTGCAGGGAGAGGGAAAGGCAGAGGTGACGACGGCACCATTTCGCACTCCTTTTGCGCGAAACGGTGCCGTCGTCACCTCTGCCTTTCCCCCTCCCTGCAACATGTAACCTGCAAACTTGAATAAAGGTGCAACGCTGACCGGTGAGTGCCGTCTTTTCTATCTGAATTATACTGCCTGAGTCTTTGGACTGGCACCGCGGTTTATTGTGACCAGCTGCATCTGCGGGAATTGCTTGAGACTGTTGTTCACACTGGGGCCCCATTCCTACTTTTGCCGCTTAAGAATTGTAGGATAGGATAGCGCAGTCTCTGCTTCACAGTGCAGAATTACCTCCGTTCACCAAGAAGAAACACAGAAACTTGTTTAATCTGCATGGGTGCTTTACTCCGGTGATCTGCAGCTTACAGGGTATGCAGTTGTTATAGCTAGGTTAGTGGACCAGGTGGTCCTGGCAGTAGGCAATGTCCCTCTGAAGCTCCAGTGATGTTCCTTCTCTATCTCTTTCTCTGTCGTTCCTCTGCGCTCTCCTTCTTCCTTGCTCTGCCCTGCACGAATCCCGCTTGTTTAACCAGGCCTGTCGGGTGAGATGGGACACCTTTCTCTCTCTAAAGGGGCCCAACCCGGTTTGGTGCTTCTTGTGGGGACCGTGTGTAGGTCGGGCTGGATCGTGCTCCTA
Source organism: Allobates femoralis (assembly GCA_033576535.1). NCBI lineage: Eukaryota > Metazoa > Chordata > Amphibia > Anura > Aromobatidae > Allobates > Allobates femoralis. The sequence goes on from JARQOC010000002.1 coordinate 138,089,113, forward strand.
TGAAGCTTTCGACCACGCTGGTAATTTGCGGCTCAGGAATTGTCCTCTGTACCACTTTGGAGCCGGTACCCCATTTCGGACTGGGCCAGGGTATTCAGTTACCCTCTATCCACCCCTCTCTGTCTGGGCCACCAGGTTGAGGTGCTCTCCCGTTACTTCTTCTCTTTACTGACTCACTATATAACCTAGCTCTCCTCCCACCGGGACCGGTTACCCTGGTAATGGGTTGTCTGATTGGTCCTCTATCACTAGGTGTATGTGTGTGGTTGTGGAGCTTCAGACTTCTATTACCCCTGTGGAGACACAGAGGTCACTGGGGGCTCTCGTCCACTGGCCCAGCCGCCTTTAGCAAAACAGATGGAACCAAGGCTCAACCCCAAACTGAACGTCCGAGCGCCTTAACTGTGGGCGGAACACTACTCAGACAACACAGGGTGAGGGAACCACAATAGTAAGACTTTATTGGATCCCCAACAGTTAACAGCATATAACACATAACCAGCAAAACACAACAATGTAACAGGCAACAGAGTCTCACCCTTCCGCTGGCTCACCAGGGATTAGAATATAGCACAGCAAAGTCTGTAGCCAGGTGACTGGATTGTCCCAACCTGCGTGGCTTCCTTATGCAGTCTTTGTTATCACAGCCAAATCCGATAATTCGATGCTGAAGTCCTTGTGGTTTTATAATCCAGGTTCTGATCCCCTTGGTCGGGACTGGAATGCCTAGGCCTGGGGTTATGGCCGGCCAATCGGATCCGAAGATCCTAGATTAGCTGCCATATCTAATCCAGTGTACCTCTAGACGGAACCAAAATCCCTAGACTGAGGTCACTAGACAGAATCTAACTAACTCTGGTTAATGAACACATCTCCTTATATACCTTCAGCCCTCATTGCATGATACGGGGGACTTCACGATAGGTGGAATAAAATTGCCTTTTCATTGGCTGGATCTCAAGCTTCATATAACCATTTTTGGTTGTATTGCAGTCCAGACATAGAGAGCCAAATACTGATTGATATAGCACCTAGCAGTAATACAATGGAATGTTAGTAGGAGACATTGAGTCTGCAATCAATGACATTTAAACAATAGTAGCTGGGGCAATTTACATAAAATCAACATTCACAGGGTAATATACAATGGACGATTAGCATAAGGAAGTTCTCTGGCCTTCTATGACAAACAATTTAGATAATTACATTACCATCCTAAACTAAACACCACGGTCATCTACAAAATACTGTCTGGTTAGAGTTTAAGGACTTAACCCATGAAAGTTTGCAAACCAAAATACAATACTGTCTGGGTTACATAAGAAATCATCATATGTTCTACATTGAAGGAGTCCATTTCGTCATACCCCCTACCAGGACAAAGCATACTGCACCTTCTGTTAGGCCTGCAGTACCCTTTTGTAGTGCGCTGACTAGCGGGGCGCTACACTCGCCCTTGGTTGAATACACTTGTCCCCAAGTGTCCCTTTTTCAACCCACCCAGTACAGAGCAAAGGTTTTTATATGCATGCATGTAATAAACAATAAAACACTTTTAATAACGGCATTCTTGATCTTCCCGTCCAGGAGGTACTGTTTCTTTAAACGTTGCAAAGAAAAACTTTTCAACTTTTTCAACGGAACCAAGTAAACTGTTGCGATCCCAGTGGTCACTATCACTGTCTTTTCCAATGTCCTGGTTACCACTGGGCCGCTGTATATACACAATGTTAAACAGCACACATAATATTACACTGCACTCTATGTACATTATTAAACGACAAGTTAATTTACTCTTACATTTCACATTTGCGCACGCGTAAGGCATACCAGACGTGGGGTCCTGCATGTCTTTCATAGCTCACCCAATCATGTCTATACACGTCTCGGTCTGGGTGACCTTTAGGCAAATGCGATTCCACATCCCTCCAGGAAATAAAAACTTCCTCACACAATCTTGTACATCTAGGTCATCTGGGTAGGCTGCAGTCTCGCCGTAGTCCTCCAAGCGGGGCTTCAGGGCTGCCCACTTCCTCTGTGTCAGTAGCTGGTGGCACCGTGTCCTCTCCTGTAACCGGGTGAACCTCTCGTTGCTGGTTGCTCACTCCCGGTTCCAGTTCTGGATGGCCAAACTGCCTCCGCGTGGCCTCATGGCGTAGCTGGTGGGCCACGCCGGCGCTCTAGCGCTGCACTGTCCACTCCACCATCTCTAGGAGCTGGACTTTCAAGCCTTGTAGAGCGGTCGCCCAAAAGGCTGGATCCCCCTTGTTAGTGTTGAGGGAGACCACCTCCGGGTTTCCAACTGTGGCGCGGGTCTCTTTCTCCACTTCCCGCATTAAGTCTCTCAGCAAAATTGCTGCCATGTCTCCAAGAGCCGTACCTGTGTAGATATCATCCAGTTCTGCCACACTCAGTTCTTATTCTTTTAAAGTCCATGGGCAGGTTAAAGTTTCTGGCCTGCCCCCTTGGTTTTCCTTCAGCAATCGGAACGGGCAAGTAGTTTGGTGCCTCTGCCATGGCCCTCCCACGACGAGGGGCCGAGGCACGCCCCGGGGCCAACACATACTGTAGTTCTTTACATTGCTGGACGGCTCCTTTTTTGCTAGGATTCGCTCCCTGGTCTTAAGGTTTATTTGGAATGGCGGAAAACCGAGGATTAGTCTGTAGGTTCTATCGTCATCTCGAAGCACAGGGGGGTGGGACTCCCGAATTTTTCCAAATACTGCAAGGCCTCACTAGTGGTAAAACTGCTGGATTGGAAATATAAAAGGTGAATTAAAAAAATGGATCCAGACTGAACAGGATGGTGTGGCTGCTCCTCTACACTATCTCCCATGGATCCCTGCCAACGCCATATGTAGGCTGGGTCCTCTCTCCTTTTTAACATCTGAACTTTTACGGTTATGGCAAACCATAGGGGTACATCACACGGCTCATCCATCTATGGGTCCATTGACTCCTTTGTTCAGTAACCCTGCATTTCCTCTGGGGATTCAAAATCAATCCATATTGATTTGGAAATCCAGCAATGATACTAGGTTACGCCACATTCTACAGGATGGAGACATTCCATCTTTCGGTGACCTGCAGAACTCATCGCCTGACATGAAAATAAAATGGTGGGAATACCTTCAGCTCCGGTCTTTCTTAAAATCTTCAGGGTTTATGGATTGTCCCAGAGTCGAACTTTCTTCCATGGAGACACTGTTTACCCTAGACGTCCCCACAGATAGGGGCATCTCTGTCCTATACCGAGCCTTAACACAGGGAGATGACAGAGTCAAGCGCAAGTTCCAGATCTCATGGGAGGGGGAGTTGGGGAGAACCCTTCTATGGGAGGATTGGGAGAGGTGTTTCCGCATGTCTTACAAACTGAAAAGGTTTTTAGGAACTACGGTCTGGTCACTGGCAATCATTTGGAAGGAAGCCCAGAGATGGCGCTTTTGTCTTTGTTCCCGGTTTCACTCAAGTCCCTTAAAAGAGACATTCTGCGTTTTTGTTTATCGGCGGCCAGGAGTGTCATACTCCGTCACTGGAAAGAAGCGATTCAGCCCTCCATAGCAGAATGGTATTCTGAGATGGAGACCTGCTATAGGATGGAGGAATTGTCTGCCGAGTTCTAAAACACGCAGAATTCTTTTGTATTCACATGGACGGAGTGGGTTCTATTTAAAGATGCACCAAATTTTCAGGAGCTGTTCCAGTGTCCCAGGTTCAGCGGGTTACTTAGGCCGGGCCTAGACCCTGCTCTACCGTGGTTGTTAAATCCTAAGGAATGCACCTTGGTCCTTTGCTGTTTCTCTTGCTCTTTCTTGATTATTTTTGACTAAATAACTTTCATTGCTCTTATCTTTGTTACTATCCTTCATATTACTATGACCCTGGATGCCAGTGTGGAGGGAAGGAGATCAGAAAGGTTTGGTTAAGTATACAATGGTACTATACTAATGTTTTAATTCCATTGTTAATCAACCCGAGATGGGGTCGCCAGTGATACCGTCTGGGTTTTTCTAAGATTCACTTGTCTGAATCTTGTAGATTATACTGTGTTAAATAATTGTGTTGGCCATCTGGAGATGGATATAGTTTGTACTATTTTAAAAAAAAGTTTCTTTAATAAATAAAGATTTATCAAAAAAAAGTTAACATGTTAAAAAGCTATCTAACCAATCTTAAACTTCTAACTCTCCCTCCAGAAGAGATTACTATATTTTTCAGACTATAAGACGCACCGGACCATAAGATGCACCCAGGTTTTAGAAGTAAATAATAAGGAAAAAAAGATTTTAAGCAAAAAATGTGGTAAAAGGGGGAGATGGCGCCACGAGACTGAGCGGTGTTGGTAAAGTAGAGTATAAAAATGCCAGAAGGTGAACATAAGAACCAGGGGAGGGGGTTTATATTTAAAGTGCCTTTCCAGTGCTGAAGAAAAAACACCGGAGTGCTGCTTTAGTATTTCAAAGGTGCAATTCATATCAAGGGAGAACTATAACTCCCAGCATGTCCTGCAGATCCCTTTTCTATGCTGAGAGTTATAGTTCACCACAGGAGTGGTAGAAAGCCTGTATGTATAGTTCTTTATTAACAATTACAATTCATTCTTCAGATCCAGGGATGGTGTAAAGACAGTCCGCGCTGCTTTAAATAATCAGTCACAAGTCTTTAGGTAAAAGACCCCCCTTCTTTATTTCCACCTACGTGTTTCAGTGCCACTCCGGGCACCATCATCAGGGTATTCAACCCTGATGACGGTGCCTGGAGTGGCACTGAAACGCGTAGGTGGAAATAAAGAATGGGGGTCTTTTACCTAAAGACTTGTGACTGATTATTTAAAGCAGCGCGGACTGTCTTTACACCATCCCTGGAACTGATCATCTTTAAACGTGCGACATGGCGGTGGAAGTCCTGCAGCAGCTTATAAACTACATGCAATAAAAACTAGTTGGGGGTGCACACAACTAGACCAGGTGAGTGCACCTCTTTTTGATCTGAGTGTGGAATCAGTGTCATATTGATAGGGCACTATTGCGCCTCGCTTGTCTCCTTTATCTTTTTCTACAATTCATTCTTGGCTTTTACACTTACATTAACTGCAGTCACTGTCATCTTGCAGCTGATCTATAGCACTTCTATCTAAAATTTCAGGACCTGTGATGAGGTAATGAAGAGGGCGGAATAGAGCATCACATGACAGCACTCCTTCTTCATTACATGTGATGCTCCATCCCGCCTACTTCATTACCTCATCACAGGTCCTGGTCCTGCAATTTGAGAGAGAAGTCTAAGAGATTAGCTGCAAGATGACAGTGACTGCAGTTAATGTGAGCATACGCTGTGCTCCCTGATGTATGCTGTCACCTATGCAGCATCCCAGCTCTGCCTGCTCTCCCCAGCACAGTGGACTCCTGATCTGAAACCACAAGGTTCCTCCAAGTGGAGAAATAGTCATTAGCTGCTCCCCCACTCACTGCTCTGCGCTGACAGGAGTGTAGGGATAAGGCTAATGACTATTCCTCAACTCTAAGTATCGGCACCACGTGGTTTCCCCAGCACTGGATCCAGCAGCAGGGACATTCTCCTGCCTCCTCCGTGCGCCCACTCCCCCAATGCCCCCTTCCCACTGGCAGCCACAGTACATTCGTACCATAAGACGCACCCCACACTTTCCTCCAGAATTTGGAGGGAAAAATGTTCGTATAAAGGTACCGTCACACCTGGCGATATCGCCGGCAAATTTTATGGCGACGCTAAGGCGTGGCCTACCGTCGCCAACATCGCCAAATGTGACTGGGCAAGGGCGACACATCTGAGTGGTCGCCTGGTTTCAGAGCAGTGCTCTGAAACCAGGCGACCATTCTGGGGCGATGTGTACTGATCGCCGTGTGTAACGTGTCAATAGCGATTTAAAGAGCGACAGCACACATCGCCTAAACAATTCCGGTAGACGTGCCTGGGCGTAGTTACTACCTCTGGCGGTCTGCGTGGATTGGTGGCAGCTCCAGCGTTCCGATTGGTAGTCTTGATCGTCGGCGCCATATTTGATTATGTGTGCATCCAACAATAATCTTGTCTTCCTTTCCATGATGCTCATGATTACCCTGGAGCATACATACAATAGGGCAGCACATTGATGTGGCCTGTGTGTTAGCGCCTGTGTGTGCTAAAAGTGCAGAGATGTGCCACTGCCAAATGCGTTTAACTCATGCCTGCATCATAGCGCTGTAGTGCCAGGCTTTATGTTTAAAGTATATGACGCCAAAGCATACAGTGTATCCTGTCGCTTTTGTGCCTCTGGGCCCCCGTCAACATGTGTCATATCTCCCGTGCGTCGTTACGCCATAACGTTGTGTGTTGTGCACCCCAAAGCAGATCTGCAAAAAAATTGCAGATCTGAAATACAAGACACCTGGACGCATCACTCAAAATGCATGACAGGATTGCCCAGATAAGTGGTGAGTATTTAGCATGACAACATACACATACCCTTCTGTGTAAAGAAATACATAAATACATATGAAGGCCAGCACATGCCACTGTAAACCCCAACATATATAGGGGCAATGTATGTGACACCTTCATCATGACTCTGCAGTTGCAGGTTCATCTCCCTGCAACATCCACATACACCCTACACTTCTGTGGGTCATCTGTCACAACACACTTGTATGCACACACAATAACCACAAGCCTACAGTATGTGTGTAAATATGCATAAAGCAGCATCAGCATGTAGGCCATTATGCCACACCACTCATGTCACACACTATTAGCCTGCGTATTTTGTTTTTCCTTTTGAATTTTGTATATTGAATGCAGATTTGCTTAAAAGGCCACGACTACATTACATTAATTATGTCAAAAATACTGTGTGTTTAATTGTCCCAGGAAAGAGTTGCATGTACCAGTATGGTGTACCAAAAACGTATGGTGACATTATGTTTGATTTATAGGGGTACATACAGCATTGGGGACATTTGTACGGGACCCAGCGACAGGCATTTGTGGTGACACTGTATGGTGCCTGTGTGTGTTGTCCTCCATATACATGTATTTCTGGATACATATTGTGTACACACACATGGACAAGGAAATGTTAGCTGAACTATCCATATGTTGAACATAACTGCAAACACACAAATATCTGTGCACACACATACTTGGTCAAGGCTCCAATATTATCCTGAGCAACAAAGCAAGAGTATTTTGATTATCCAACGTAGTAGCACAACACACATTACATATGCCCCATACGGCTTCACAATACAATTACTTGACACGCGAGTGCCCTGTTTTGGATTGTTGGCAACGCTTATAGCAATAATCCGCAATACATCACACGAGAGTTGAGTGAGCACCGAGCCAATATGCACGTGCATGCTTAACAGATGAAGATGTTGCGCTGCGAACAAGGACACAGCAATAGGTGTTTGGTTACAACCAATCACACTTCTTCGGGGCGTCACACAACAAAATGTGTAACGCCTTCATCCGAGACGCGGGACAAAACAACGTCCACATTGCTAATGTGGTTGCTCTGTGTGACGTGGTAACGTCCACCACCGACTTGATCCCCCGTGGGTGAGGCACAGGCAACTTCCAGTCAGGCTCATCGCCTAAGCGTCGGCTGAGTTGTCGCTGTGTGTGAATAGGCAACAGCGACATTGGTGGACTGCCAAAAACGTGCGCGCACGTGCGTCGCCAGTGATATCTCCGGCGAGGTGTCCAGGTGTGACGGTACCTTTATGGTCCAACAAATACAGTAATTCATTTAACAACCCTATCAAGTTAAATGAGATAGAAGATATTCTGAAAGTCTTGCCCCTTGGCAAATCTCTAGGATCAGAGATCACGATCTAGGATAGGCTTTACATATTTGTACTATAAAACCTTGATGGAAGAATTGTTCCCTCATATGTTGACCCTTTTTAATGCATTCATGGAAAGTTCACCCAACTCAGATACCATGTTATACTCACATATGATACAAATTCCTAAACCATCCAGGGATCCTATGGACTGTGTAAATTATAGACCAATAGCTTTATTAAATTCAGAAATAAAAATTTTCATGCGCCTTACATTAGGAGAATCAATACAAGATGATGATGTTTTGGTATCATACACCAGAATTCCTTAAAGGGAACCTGTCACCCGATTTTAAGGCCCTACACTATCTCTAGCTGTCCCTACACCTTCCTAGCAGCTCCCTATCTATCCCTTTCTGATCTAAAGTGGCCCTATGAAAGATGTGTAAAATAAGTATAAACTTACTGCAGTCCCCGAGGTTGGGGGACTGGGTAGGCGTGGCCTCATTTCCTTCAGCACACCTTTGTGGTGTAATGCACGCCCCACTGGGCGGCATTATCCTGTGTCTGCTCTGCCCCATTAATTGGAATCTCCCGCCCTCTACACCTCTTTGCACTGGCCGGGCGTCACATCCGGGGCGGTGCATTATGGGCCGTCATGTGATCGGCCCTAGTACATTATGGGGCCGTCACGTGATCGGCCCCAGTGCATTATGGGCTTGATCACGTGATCGGCCCCGGCTCCGCGCATGCGCTTATTGAAGTCGGGGCCGATCACGTGATCAAGCCCATAATGCACTGGGGCCGATCACGTGACGACCCATAATGCACCGCGCCGGATGTGACGCCCGGCCAGTGCAAAGAGGTGTAGAGGGCGGGAGATTCCAATTAATGGGGCAGAGCGGACACAGAATAATGCCGCCCAGCGGGGCGTGCATCACACCACAAAGGTGTGCTGAAGGAAATGAGGCCACGCCTACCCAGTCCCCCAACCTCGGGGACTGCAGTAAGTTTATACTTATTTTACACATCTTTCATAGGGCCACTTTAGATCAGAAAGGGATAGATAGGGAGCTGCTAGGAAGGTGTAGGGACAGCTAGATATAGTGTAGGGCCTTAAAATCGGGTGACAGGTTCCCTTTAACAGGATAAACCCCCAGCTTCCAAACTTGTGTTGGGGCAGCAGTGCTTTCGTTTGATAAATCTTCCACATAGATTTGTCCTGCCCTAGATTCTCAGATTTCTGGGCATCAGTGAAAAAACTGATACAAAGGACTCTCTTTGTAGAGGTGAAGCTTGGATGATGTACCTTCTTAATGTGACCCCAAGAAGTATGAGAAAGAACACAGCTAAGATGCTAATGCATCTTTTAACAGTGGCCGAATGCCAGATCGCCCTCCACTGGAAATTGCCCAACCCCCTCCTATCAGGGGGGTTTGGTGATAGAATGGAATATTTGACTGCTTTGTTGAACCCAACAGTAGAACACTTTGACTCTGTCTGAGCCCCCTGGGTCTACTTCTGGGCTCAAAATAATACTTAAGATCTGTACGCAATTATACCCCATTTTATTTCTTTTTTCCCTCTCCCCTTTATCATATCTGTCTTTTGTCTCTGTTACTAACTTCAGTTTTGACAATCTAAGTATGGGTTGTTTGCCTGGTTACATAGTTAACATTGCTCTTCCAGGTCCTCTGTCGTATATACTTATATGATCTTACGCTTCTTATTTCAGCTCTGAAGTATTCCAGAGATCTAAATCTCTTAGACAAGAACACGCTTCTCTTGTTGTTTTATTGATAATGCCTTATTCTAATGTGAGATTATATCACCCTTTTGGGCCCATGTTAATTGTTATAACTTGTTAATTCCTAAAAATTGCAATAATAATTACAGTTTAAAAGAAAAAGAAAGCTGCCAGTCAGTGGTTGAACTACCTAGCATCAGACCAAGTAGTTCTCTAGTGATAATCTCCTGCTGATATATAACAAGTGAATTTATAAAAACTTCACTGAGCATCCCAGTAAGTGACATATTGCTGGGTTCAGGGTCTCTGCCTCCACATTATTTTGTTCTCTGATTATGTACCACAAGCCTGGTGACAGAGTCCCTTAAAACGATAGGTCAATTGAAACCGCTGATTGGGGCAGTCTCATCCCTTATTACCCTTTTTAAAAGGATGTTATGGCAATCAGCTGATTAACAAGAATTTGGCTACAAATACCGCTGACCAATTGATTTTGCTGATGGAAAATACTGCTACTGAGAAAATATAATCTTTCCTTCAATCATTCAATGGAAGGTGTTCATTCCATAATTATATTATCATAATCCAGATGGAATTTGCAACAAAACAGAACATTAACAACTGTCAATAATAGACTAATTTTGTATCCATCATACCTCTCTCTTATTCATAGAGTGGTTTGATCTAGAATTTAGAATCAATTAGGTTAATGGTGTCCAATAACTGCAAGGTGTTTCCCTATGGGTCACCAAAATATTTCCAGGGAGTATATACAGATTAGATGTACTAGACTATAATAAACAGCAGTTTGATTATTTTTTTTGTTATTGTTAGCAATATGAACAAATAGCAGCTATAGATAATGTGACAGTGTTGCACATAGATCATCTTAGCAAAGTTTAACTGTATATTATGGCTCAATTCTTAACAATGAGGAAGTTGTTTTAGTAATATTTTAGCAATGACTTCCTATGCTCTCTCTTTACCTATGATGCAGAGTGTGTTCATGTTATATACGTAACTCCATTGTATTATTATATTTTACATTTCCGCCTCTCAATCCTTTGCGTTATATAATAAGCTTAAGTTATGTTTGTCTAATGTCTTCATGTATTTTTTTGTCAAATGTTAACATTGTCTAGTTTCGTCTTCTGACTTTGGTGTAAGCAAAATATTATCTTTGATGAAACATTTTTATTTTAACGTCAGCATTTTTCAAGGTGCTCCAAGGCCCCAATGGCAGAAGTGCATGATTGCTTATTTTGCCAGAATTATTTGCATGACAAGTTTTGTTTCTGTTGTATTATTGCTGCCCTTTTGCTGCCTTTGCCTGTGAAATGCAATCATGCCTTAATAAGGAGCACCACTACCCCTTACTGCACTGTTAATAAGCTGTAACATGGATACATGAATGGAAGGGTGAACTAAAGACCTGTGACCTACGTACATGGAAGGAGAAGCAGAATCACACAAGTCAATGGCAAAACAACTAATTCTTTGAATCTTTTGATATCTTGAACCTTAAGGAATATATAAAGGAGACAATGACTTATACACTTGTGTCATTATGTTGGTTTTCTTCACTTACAGTAAATTCTGTTGACAAATCATGTCTAAGACTCCTGTCAGATGACTTCTTTTCTTTAGAGGTATAAAAGGATATTATAAGTTGAATTGCAACTTTTCCATTGAATAAGCAGGGCAATATGTATCTACTTAATCTACTGAAAAAAAAATCTGGGGTGATTGAATCTGGCTCTGCACCAGTGTTGGGGATATTCTCCTTTATCTTGAGTATTTGTGTCCTTATACTTATCTACAGAGTGGGCCATTTATATGGATGCACCTAAATAAAATGGGAATGGTTGGTGATATCAACTTCCTGTTGGTGGCACATTAGTATGTGGTAGGGGGAAAACTTTTCCAGATGGATGATGACCATGGTGGCCATTTTGAAGTCTGACATTTTGGATCCAGCTTTATTTTTTTCAATGGGAAGAGAGTTATGCAACACATCACACATATTGAGAATTTCATAAGAAAAACAATGGTGTTCTTGGTTTTAATGTAACTTTATTCTTTCATGAGTTATTTACAAGTTTATGACCACTTTAAAATGTGTTCAAAGTTCTGCCCATTGTGTTGGATTGTCAATGTAACCCTCTTCTCCAACTGTTGACACACTAATAGCAATACCGCCGAAGAAATGCTAGCACAGGCTTCCAGTATCTGTTGTTTCAGATGCTGCACATCTCGTATCTTCACAGCATAGACAATTGCCTTCAGATGAACAAAAAGATAAAAGTCTAAGGGGTCAGATCGGGAGACCTTGGTGGCCATTCAACTGGCCCACAACGACCAGATCGGATCTGAAACCCATAATGTGGTGGTGCACCATCTTGTTGGAAAACCTCAGGGAACGTGGCATCTTCAGTGCATAAAGAGGGAAACACATCATCATGTAGCAATTTCAGATATCCAGTGGCATTGAGGTTTCCACTGATGAAGAATGGCCCCACTATCTTTGTACCCCATATACCATGCCATACCATCAATTTTTGTGTTTCAACAGTCTTGGAGGGATCTATCCACTGTGGTTTAGTATCAGACCAATAGCGGTGGTTTTGTTTGGTAACTTTACTATTCACAAAAACGTTTGCCCCATCACAGAACATAATGTTCTGTGTAAATTGAGGGTCCTGTTCCAATTTTTGTTTTGCCCATTCTGCAAATTCAGTGCGCCGATCTGGGTCATCCTCGCTGAGATGCTGCAGCAGCTGGATTTTGTAAGGGTGCCATTTGTGAGTAGCTAATATCCGCTGAAGGGATGTTCGACTGATGCCACTCTCCAGTGACATGCGGGGAGTGCTACGCTGAGGGCTCTTGCTGAATGAAGCTAGGACAGCCACTAATGTTTCTTCATTAGTGACAGTTTTCTTGTGTCCAAATTTTGGCAAATCCATTATTGAACCAGTTTCATGAAATTTGGCAAGCAGTTTGCTAACTGTAGCATGAGAGATGGGTGTTCTCATGTGTGTCTTGCATCGAAATATGCTGCAATGATCTGGGTACTGCATTCACCAGACATCAACACAATTTCTATCCGCTCCTCATGTGTTAACCTCTGCGACATGTCAATGGCTGTAAACAAGGAGAAACTTGTAAATAACTCATGAAAGAATAAAGTTAAGTTAATACCAAGCACACCATTGTTTTTCTTATGAAATTCTCAATGGGTGTAATGTGTCACATGACCCTCTTCCCATTGAATAAAATAAAGTTGGATCCAGAATGGTCAAATTCAAAATGGCCGCCATGGTCACCACACATCTGGAAACGTTTTCCCCCTCCTATATACTAATGTGCCACAAACAGGAAGTTGATCACCAACTATTCCTATTTTATTTAGGTGTATTCATATAAATTGCCCACCCTGTATAATATATATTTATAAATCCATAAATGTAGTGATGTGTAATAATTAAAAATTACATAGGGAAAATGTATTGAACATGCTTACTTAAATTAATGTAATACTTTGCACAAGATAATTTGTTGGTGATGACAGCTTCAAGATGTCTCATGTATGCAGAATCTAGTCACATGTGTAGTTTTGGACCAATCTCCACACAAACACTCTTTAAATCCTGAAGGTTCCGTAGACTCTTTGTATGAACTCTGAGCTTTAGTTTCTTCCATAAATATTCTATTAGATTCAGGTCAGCTGATTTGGCTGAGCCATTATTTTCTCTCTATTGCTGAAAGTCCACCTTGATTTCATCTTCATCAACCTAATACATGACATCAGATTTTTATCAAGAATGACTTGGGACATTTGTACATTCATCCTTCCTACAATCACATAAAGTCTGCCGCTGCAAGATGCTAAAAAACAGCCCCACACCATGATGTTTCCACCTCCAAACATTACTGTAGGTATGGTGTTTTGGGGTGGCATTGCAGTGCCTTTTAGTATCATGGCTTCAAAAGAGTTTAGTTTTGGTTTCACACAGGGATGTCCTGGGAATGGGGCAAATTGTCTGCAGATTGCTAGGTACAAATGGTTATTTGTGGAGGTCTAGTTGTGCAGTGATGATCCATAGGTCCTCTGTGTGATACTCTCTGTTGTCTCACAGGGAATGGAGAAATTGAAAGTAAAACAAAGCCGGCATCTGACAGAACAGTAGGAGCTACAGGTGCCTGCCAGTCCAATCTTCTGCTTTTTAAAGGGATCCTGTCACCCCCAAAACACCTCCAAAGCTCTTAAAAGCTGTCCCTAGTGCATATTAACACTTTCCCTACACTCCTTTTTGCTCCTAAATGCACCTAATCAAAGTGAAGAAAAACGTTTTATAAGTACCTCATTATTGATGCTAATGAGTGACTATGGTATTCATAGTCACTCATCCAGGCAGCCCCTCTTCATGATATCACGCCTATTCAGGCGTGATCTTCCTAATAGATTCAAAATCGCGCCTCTCTGCGCGCCTCCCCACTCTCCCATTACGCACGGGCTTCAGTGGGGGCATTATGACGCGATTCGCGTCATTTCCTGGCACCGGGTGACGTATACACCCGCGCCGCTCGCTTTGAGCTTCAAGTGCCTCACTGCGCATGCGTGCGGGAGCCGGAACAGAGCGGCCGGCGATCCGGAGACACAGGCACAGAAGAAGATTCCATTCCTCATAACAACAGTACGGCGGTCCCATTACAAACCCCTAACTTAGGGGTTTGTAATGGGACCGCCGTACTGTTGTTATGAGGAATGGAATCCTCTTCTGTGCCTGTGTCTCCGGATCGCCGGCCGCTCTGTTCCGGCTCCCGCACGCATGCGCATGCGCTCCCGCACGCATGCGCAGTGAGGCACTTGAAGCTCAAAGCGAGTGGCGCGGGTGTACTACGTCACCCGGCGCTAGGAAATGACGCGAATCGCGTCATAATGCCCCCACTGAAGCCCGTGCGTAATGGGAGAGCGGGGAGGCGCGCAGAGAGGCGCGATTTTGAATCTATTAGGAAGATCACGCCTGAATAGGCGTGATATCATGAAGAGGGGCTGCCTGGATGAGTGACTATGAATACCATAGTCACTCATTAGCATCAATAATGAGGTACTTATAAAACGTTTTTCTTCACTTTGATTAGGTGCATTTAGGAGCAAAAAGGAGTGTAGGGAAAGTGTTAATATGCACTAGGGACAGCTTTTAAGAGCTTAGGAGGTGTTTTGGGGGTCCCTTTAAAGGGGGAACGCCCTTCTTTTTAAGGGAATGCATGCCCACACCTGGACCTTCCAAAGCAACCATTTATACCTGGCAACCTGCGGACAACCTGCCCCATTCCCAGGATTCTCCTGTGTTTTTCAAACTGAGGCTTTTACATATGTTTAGTCCCATCTGACATTTATTCCTATTGCTGACCATCTATTTTTATCTATGCTACTCAATAGCCATTAGATTTTTTACTGTTTATGGCACCCTATACGGAGGCATAAGAACTTTAGCATTTTTATTCTGCTTTTTTGCACATTGAGCTTTATTTACCAGTGCTGTTCTCTTCAGCGCATTCAGTATTTTATCAGTATTTGTATACTGTGCTCTATTTATCAGTGCATCTTGTTCTCTTAAGTGCATTCAGCATTTTATCAGCATTTCTTATCATACATGAATACATAAAGTAACATTTAAATCCACAATCTTATTGACATACTACCAGTATTCATTCCTTATACCCACGCTCTTGCATGGTTGGTCATGTATTGTGTTTCCAAGGTATTTGCAACTTCTGATTTCATTATTATATTATTTTGTCAAGTATAACTAGTTTTATTGCTTCATACCTATGCTGCTGCATTTGTTTTTTGTGAGTCTGTAGTTTCTATTAGTTAGAGAAGCACAGTATTTGTCTATCCTTTATATCAGTATCCTTACTACCAATAGGCAATCACACAGGGCTTATTTAAAAAGCTGCCGCATTACCTACTGCTGAGTCATAAGCAGAGCTGTGTCCATAATTACCCCTCACCAGCTCCAGAATTTTGTAATATTCATTTGAAAACAAAAACAATTATGACATTTTGTTATAATGATCACTATAAGTAATCCATCCATTCTATTGTACGACTTGTTAAATTAAAAGTGTTCTGCCTTCGTTAGCGTTTTATGTGATGTGAATTCCAGCATACAGCTAAACCTTCTCTGTACCCCAAATAAACAGACTATTGGATCTGTAGTCGATTGCTTATTGTTCAGCGGAGAGTAGTGATGAGATGATTCAATCATGTGATGTAATGTGGCAAAACTATAAGAATACAGATAATAAAAATGAGTGCTAAACATATCACATTCTGTCCGGGACCAAGTGTCTTTCGGTCCGCGCCGCTGCTCC